>CM038677.1:835099545-835227498 GCA_021605205.1 Aegilops longissima
AGCAAGCATGTGAAAGTTAATTAACTATTACTTACCCGGATTCGGAGCTCTCCAGGAGCATTCGCAGATCTGCCCCGTAGTGTGTCTGATGCTGCCGCATTCTACCGCGACAAGGAGGGGAGCTCAACGGAGAAGGTGTTCTGGTCTCAATATGCTGAGGCCGGACATCCGGTGCCCCTAAGCGACCAGCTGAAGCAGCTGGTCGAGCTCCACTAGGTCGCTGAACAGGCCATGAAGGGCCTCATAGTTCGGCTATGGCCATTGGAAGCCATGCCTGGGAGCTACTTTGGGCTAGTGCGGCGGCTGGTGGACGCCTGTCCATGGGTTGAAGCCATCAAGTGCTCCGTCTGCATTGAAGGTATCCGTCGGGCCCTTGCCCGTGCTAAAGTGCACTGGGGCAAGCTGGATGCGGAGAAGCTTGTGACGGACGGGCCACCGAAGGGCAAGGAGCATCGCACGCCCGAAATGTAATATGAGGGCCTCCTGAAGGGTGCCCGCCGAATAGCGGATGAGTGCTCCAAAGATGTAATTTTTTAATAGACTCGCATTTGTTATCCTGTACGCTGAAAACTTGTTCATATGCGCTAAGCAACACTTGTTAATTTAAAATATTACCTTCTGTGCGACCGTTTATCAAATTTGAGAGATGGCAAGTCGTTGGCTTCAGCCCCCATGCCACGAGTGCTGGGGTGTTCGGGATAAACTTGAGCACTCTTGTTCCCATTCTTGGGTCCATCTAGGGAGGCGCTCAATGCAACGAACAAGGCAACCGGACTTATAATGCTTGAACACTCTCACTTAGCCATAGAATTCTATAATTTTAAATTTCGGCGAAGCCCCTAGTATTCGGAAGACCGAGTTCGGGGCGCTATCCACGCCTTGGCCGGACAATTCCGGTTCCTGGCTCTAAGAGGCATAAGTCTTTAGGGACCCGAAAAAACCTCTCGAACAGCGACCGGCTCTCGCCCTATCATGACGGTCAGTTTTAGCTTTCTCCACTGAGGTGCTCAACCCAGCTCAACCGGGGCACAATCGCAGTGGTTCTCCTAGTGCTACCTTAGCCGATATAACGGAACGTAAGGTACCAAAACATAGGAGCCGGGCAAACCCAACTATTGACCCAAGACATGATTCGGAGCCGATGCATATAATGCTATAAGTTCGGGGTGCCGCACTTGTGAAAGTGTTCGGACTTATCACACCATACTTTTGGGGTACTTGAGCCCCTGGTGTATTGGTCGTACCAAAGTGTACGGGTGCAACATGTCATGAAATGAACATACATATAGATAAAGAAAGGAGTGCAATAATAGGCAAAAGCTATGTATTGTTTATTCAAAAAGGTACTGCAATGAAGACAGAACGATACGAATAGTGCGATAAGCAATGGATGGGACTATCTAACATGTCCCCCTCCAGGGGTAAGCTGCGGGATGGTATGTAAAACAGGTATAATGCTCGCAATAGAGACCACCTGAACACTCAACGTGGCTTTCTGCTTCCCTGGCTGTTGCATCGTGAGTTCGGCGATTCTAGTGCCGGACAGGACTTCTGGAAAACGGAGTCCTGAAAGTAAGAAAAAGGAAGAAAAAGAAAAGAATGACACAATCGGAGCCCCAGTGCGGTTGAGCCGCATTCCGGGCGTGCCGTGGTCGTGCCCCTCCCCTTATGCCCATGGTATCTCCAGAGCATAGTTGTGTACGCGTAGTACTGGCTTCGCAATTTCGCGAGGGCTGGGGTTGGGGCCGGATTGCTACGCGTGCTTGAATCGTGCCAGGCGGTCTTGTCGTATGTTACTCCGGCGCGCAGCGGTGTCCGGCGCTTAGTGGTCGGACTCGAGAATTGCTGTGAGAGGCTGCTTTGCACCTCCGCCGCGAGGGCCGCCGTGTGCTCCTCCGTTCGGAGAGAGCGTTCGGTATTTCCATTGACCGTGATTACTCCTCGAGGGCCTGGCATCTTGAGCTTGAGGTATGCGTAGTGCGGCACTGCATTGAACTTTGCAAATGTGGTTCGTCCGAGCAGTGCATGATAGCCGCTGCGGAACGGGACGATGTCGAAGATTAACTCTTCGCTTCGGAAGTTATCCGGGGATCCGAAGACCACTTCGAGTGTAACTGAGCCTGTACAATTGGCCTCTACACCCGGTATGACGCCATTAAAGGTCGTCTTTGTAGGTTTAATCCTTGAGGGGTATATGCCCATTTTGCGCACTGTATCCTGATAAAGCAGGTTCGGGCTGCTACCACCGTCCATCAGGACTCTGGTGAGGTGAAATCCGTCGATAATTGGGTCAAGGACCAATGCGGCAAAACCGCCGTGACGGATGCTAGTGGGGTGGTCCCTTCGATCGAAGGTGATCGGGTAGGAAGACCATGGGTTGAACTTCAAGGCGACTGGCTCCATCGCATATACGTCCCTTAGTGCGCGCTTCCGCTCCCTTTTGGGTATGTGGGTTGTGCATATCATGTTCACCGTCCGCACTTGTGTGGGAAAGCCCTTCTGTCCTCTATTGTTCGGCGGCCGGGGCTCTTCCTCGTCATTGCTATGCAACCCCTTGTCATTGAGTTCGGCACTTAACTTGCCTGCTTGCTTGAACACCCAACAATCCCTGTTGGTGTGATTGGCTGGTTTTTCGGGGGTGCCATGTATCTGGCACAAGCGATCGAGTATTCGGTCCAAGTTGGACGGGCCCTAGGTATTTCTTTTGAATGGCTTCTTCCGCTGACCGGGTTTAGAGCCTCTGAATCCGGCATTGACGGCCGTATCTTCATCATTATCGTCGTTAATGCGGCGCTTGTTCTTGTTGCGATGCGACCTGCCATTGCTGTCCTTGGTATCCGAACTATCAGGGTGTTTGGCCAAGTTGTTGCTTCGAGCTAGCCAGTTGTCCTCTCCCGCACAAAAGCGGGTCATGAGTGTTGTGAGGGCTGCCATGGATTTCGGCTTTTCCTGTCCTAGGTGCCGGGCAAGCCATTCGTCGTGGATGTTATGTTTGAAGGCTGCAAGGGCCTCTGCATCCGGACAGTCAACGATTTGATTTTTCTTTGTTAGGAACCGTGTCCAGAATTGTCTGGCTGATTCTTCTGGCTGCTGAATTATATGGCTGAGGTCATCGGCGTCTGGTGGTCGCACATATGTGCCCTGGAAGTTATCAAGGAATGCGGCTTCCAGGTCCTCCCAACAACCAATTGATTCTGCTGGCAAGCTGTTGAGCCAATGCCGAGCTGGTCCTTTAAGCTTGAGTGGGAGGTATTTGATGGCATGTAGATCATCACCGTGGGCCATGTGGATATGGAGGAGATAGTCCTCGATCCAGACCGCAGGATCTGTGGTACCATCGTATGATTCGATGTTTACGGGTTTGAAGCCCTCGGGGATTTGATGATCCATTACTTCATCTGTGAAGCATAGTGGGTGTGCGGCGCCTCTGTATTGGGCTATATCACGACGTAGCTCATATGAACTTTGTCTACTGTGTTCGGCCCGGCCGGGTTTGCTGTATCCGGCGCGACGGTAATCATCCCAAGTCGTTGGGCGCCCACGCGATCCGTAGATCGATCTTGTATGTTTTGCCTTATCCTCCAATATATCTCGCAAGTCCGGCGTGTTTTCCCATGCCTTGGTACTTTTTGAGCGGCGTCGGGGTGTGGCTTGAGCGGAGGGCCGAGAAGCTTCTCTGTCGCGGCCATGGGGTGGCCGGTCTGCCATGTCGTGCGCTGGTGACTTGGGTGCTTCCTCCTCTGATCGAGGCAACGGCCTGCGTTTGGGGTAGCTTTTGGAGGGGCGTTCGAGTTCATACTCTTCGGCTGCAAGGACTTCAGTCCATCTGTCAGCTAGCAGGTCTTGGTCAGCTCTAAGCTGTTGCTGCTTTTTCTTGAGGCTGCTTGCCGTGGCTATAAGCCTGCGTTTGAAACGCTCCTGTTCGGCGGGATCCTCAGGCATGACAAATTCGTCGTCGTCGAGGCTTGCCTCATCTTTGGAGGGAGGCGCATAATTATCGTCCTCGACCTCTCTTTCTGCCGCACTGTCGTGCGGACTTGCTTCTCCCTCCTCCTGCGCTGAGTCCTGCTGGAGGGGGTTGTCTTCGGCACTGTCCGGGGTGTTATTATCTCCCGTGCCGGAATCACCGTTTTTGCTGTGGCGGGATTTAGAGCGGCGCCGCTGACGTCGGTGCTTCGGTTGCTTCTTGGAGGGGTCATCCTCCGTTGTTCCATCGCCGTTCCCATCTTTTGGGATGTCCACCATGTATATGTCATATGACGAGGTGGCCTTCCAGTGCCCTATAGGCGCTGGGTCTTGGTCGTCTCCGGCATCGTCGTCCATACCGTCGATGTCTTCGGAGTCGAAGTCGAGCATGTCGGTTAAATCATCGACAGTGGCTACAAAGTGGGTGGTGGGTGGGCGTTGAATTTCTTCGTCGTCCGTATCCCAACCTTCCTGTCCGTAGTCCGCCAGGCTCTCCGGATAAAGAGAGAGACTTTAGTGAATTCAGGATGTCGCCAAAGGGCGAGTGCTGAAAGATGTCCATGCAGTGAACTCCATGACGGCGCCCAATCGGATTCGATTGGCGGGCGCGGAGGGTTCGGAGTCCGGAGAGGAGTCCGCACCCTAGAGTCAAGGTCTTCGCAGCGACAGGGATGGAGTTCGCTCAATCACCGAGAGATCGTAGCCCCCGAGGCGGCGTCCAACCACTCGTCCTCGATCGGGGAATCCGGCTCCGGATTAAGGGTCGGAGCGGATGCTGGTGCGGCCTCCAGGGCACTGTTCGGCTGCAGAGCTAGATCATACCCATCGAGACAGTGCGGCACGCTCGGCTGTGGCTCGAATCCATCGAAGATCAAGTCTCCGCGGACATCGGCCGTATAGTTCAAACTTCCAAATCTGACCTGATGGCCAGGGGCGTAGCTTTCGATCTGCTCCAGATGGCCAAGCGAATTGGCCCGCAGTGCAAAGCCGCCGAATACGAAGATCTGTCCGGGGAGAAAAGTCTTACCCTGGACTGCGTCATTGTTGATGATCGAAGGAGCCATCGGGCCTATCGGTGACGACACAGAGGAACTCTCAATGAAAGCACCAATGTCGGTGTCAAAACCAGCGGATCTCGGGTAGGGGGTCCCGAACTGTGCGTCTAGGCGGATGGTAACAGGAGACAAGGGACACGATGTTTTTACCCAGGTTCGGGCCCTCTCGGTGGAGGTAATACCCTACTCCTGCTTGATTAATATTGATGATATGGGTAGTACAAGAGTTGATCTACCACGAGATCGAGGAGGCTAAACCCTAGAAGCTAGCCTATGGTATGATTGTTGTTCGTCCTACGGACTAAAACCCTCATGTTTATATAGACACCGGATAGGTTAGGGTTACACAGAGTCGGTTACAATGGTAGGAGATTTACATATCCGTATCGCCAAGCTTGCCTTCCACGCCAAGGAAAGTCCCATCCGGACACGGGACGAAGTCTTCAATCTTGTATCTTCATAGTCTTGGAGTCCGGCCGTGATGATAGTTCGGCTATCCGTACACCCCCTAGTCCAGGACTCCCTCACTTGCCATGGGAGAAGTGCTTAGCTTTGGGTTCAATCTTGCGGTGTCCTTACCTAGTGACAGAAAGGGTTGCAAGGCACGTATTGTATTGTTGCCATCGAGGATAACAAGATGGGGTTTATATCATATTGCATGAGTTTATCCCTCTACATCATGTCATCTTGCTTAAAGCGTTACTCTGTTCTTATGAACTTAATACTCTAGATGCATGGTGGATAGCGGTCGATGTGTGGAGTAATAGTAGTAGATGCAGGCAGGAGTCGGTCTACTTGTTATGGACGTGATGCCTATATACATGATCATGCCTAGATAATCTCATAAATATGCGCTTTTCTATCAATTGCTCGACAGTAATTTGTTCACCCACCGTAATACTTATGCTATCTTGAGAGAAGCCACTAGTGAAACCTATGGCCCTCGGGTCTATCTCTTATCATATTTGCTCCCAATCTACTTTTATTTGCATCTTTACTTTTTTGCATCTATACTATAAAATACCAAAAATATATTTATCTTATCATACTACCTTTATTAGATCTCACTTTTGCAAGTGGCCGTGAAGGGATTGACAACCCCTTTATTGCGTTGGTTGTGAGTTCTCAGTTTGTTTGTGTAGGTGAGTGGGCCTTTTGAGGAGCCTCCTACTGGATTGATACCTTGGTTCTCAAAACTGAGGGAAATACTTACGCTACACTTGCTGCATCACCCTCTCCTCTTCGAGGAAAACCAACGCAAGCTCAAGACGTAGCAAGAAGGATTTCTGGTGCCGTTGCCGGTGAGGTCTTCGCTCAAGTCAAGACATACCAAGTACCCATCACAAACCCATCTCCCTCGCATTTACATTATTTGCCATTAGCCTCTCGTTTTCCTCTCCCCCACTTCACCCTTGTCGTTTTATTCGCCCTCTCTTTTCGCTTGCCTTCTTTTGTGTGCTTGTTTGCTTGTTTGCTTGTTTGACCTTATGATTGCGCCTAAGGGTCTTGACCACCTTCTCAGAAGGATGGATGAGATTGAATCAAATATTAGAAGCTTTATGAATTTGCAATTTGAGCATAATAATTTCTTTAGAAAAGAGCTTAAGGAACAAAAAAGTTTTTCGGGATTTATGAACAAAGAGCTTGATGATATGAATAAAGAATTCTTTGGTGTTAGCGCTCAAATTACCCGACTTGAAAATGCTATAGCCAAAATTTCTGACAAGCAAGCCACCTTAGTCAATAAGATGGCCGTTAAACCAGAAAAATTACATGAAAATAATGATGAGGATCTTAAAGTTATTGATGCGTCTCCGATTAGATCTATGTTTTGCAATATGAATTTTGATGATTATGGGACTGATGATGAATCAACTTTGCCTAGAAGGCGTCCCAAGAATTCAGAGTCTTTAGATCTTAATGTTAAATTTGGTAAAAGTGAGATTGGAGAATCCTCAACTTTTAATAATGTTGAACCCACTATCTTGGATTTCAAGGAATTTAATTATGATAATTGCTCTATAAAAGGTTGTATTTCCTTGTTGCACGTTGTTAATTCTCCTCATGCTTATAGTCAAAACAAAGCTTTTACCAAGCATATTGTTGATGCCTTGATGCAATCTTATGATGAAAAACTTAATTTAGAAGTTTCTATACCTAGAAAACTTAATGATGAGTGGGAACCTACTATAAAGATTAGAATTAAAGATTATGAGTGTTTTGCTTTGTGTGATTTGGGTGCTAGTGTTTCCACGATTCCGAAAACTTTATGTGATATTCTAGGTTTCCATGATCTTGATGATTGTTCTTTAAATTTGCACCTTGTGGATTCCACCATTAAAAATCCGATGGGAAGGATCAATGATGTTCTTATTGTTGCAAATATAAATTTGGTGCCCGTAGATTTTATCGTTCTTGATATAGATTGCAATCTTTCTTGCCCTATTATTCTTGGTAGACCTTTCCTTAGAACGATTGGTGTGATTATTGATATGAAAGAAGGGAATATTAGATTCCAATTTCCCTTAAAGAAAGGCATGGAGCACTTTCCAGGAAAGAAAGTTAAATTACCTTATGAATCTATCATGCGTGCTACTTATGAGTTTAGTGCCAAAGATGGCACTCGTTTAGATCTATCTTCGCTTTTATGCCTAGCTAGGAGCGTTAAACGATAGCGCTAGTTGGGAGGCAACCCAATTTTCTTTATGTTTTTTGTTTTTGTTTCTGTTTAGGAATAAATAATCCATCTACCTTCTGTTTAGATGTGGTTTTATGTTTTAATTAGTGTTTGTGCCAAGTTAAACCTATAGGATCTTCTTGGATGATAGTTATTTGATCTTGCTGTAATTTCCAGAAACTTTTGGCTCACGAAAATAATTGTTAAAAATCACCAGAACGTGATAAAATAGTGATTCGAATTGCTGCTGATCAATAAACAAATTTCCTAGGTCTTCCTATTTTGGCTGAATTTTTTGAGTTCCAGAAGTTTGTGTTAGTTACAGATTACTACAGACTGTTCTGTTTTTGACAGATTCTGTTTTTCGTGTGTTGTTTGCTTATTTTGATGAATCTATGGCTAATAAAATAGTTTATAATATAGAAGTAGGAATACAGTAGTTTTAACACCAAATTAAATAAAGAATTAGTTCATTGCAGTACCTTATGTGGTGTTTTTGTTTTCTTTCACTAACGGAGCTTATAAGATTTCTTATTGAGTTTTGTGTTGTGAAGTTTTCAAGTTTTGGGTAAAGCTTTTATGGACTATGGAATAAAGGGTGGCAAGAGCCTAAGCTTGGTGATGCCCAAGTCACCCCAATACATTCAAAAATAGCCAAAAGCCTAAGCTTGGGGATGCCCCGGGAAGGCATCCCCTCTTTCGTCTTCGTTCATTGGTAACTTTACTTGGAGCTATATTTTTATTCACCACATGATAAGTGTTTTGCTTGGAGCGTTGTGTATTATATTAGTCTTTGCTTTTTAGTTTACCACAATCATCCTTGCTGTACAAACCTTTTGGGAGAAGCCTATTTGATTAGAATTTGCTAGAATACTCTATGTGCTTCACTTATATCTTTTGAGCTTGATAGTTTTTGCTCTAGTGCTTCACTTATATCTTTTAGAGCACGGTGGTGTCTTAATTTTGAAGAAATTGCTAGTCTCTCATGCTTCACTTATATTATTTTGAGAGTCTTTTAGAACAGCATGGTATTTGCTATGGTCATAAAATTGGTCCTAGAATGGTAGGCATCCAAGTTGGGTATAATAAAAACTATCATAGGAAGTGAATTGGATGCTATGATCAATTTGATACTTGATAATTGTTTTGAGATATGGAGGTAGTGATATTAAAGTCATGCTAGTTGGGTGATTATGAATTTAAAGAATGCTTGTTTTGAAGTTGGCAAGTCCCGTAGCATGCACATATGGTTAAAGTTGTGTAACAAATTTGAAACATGAAGTGTACCTGGCTTGTGCATCCTTATGAGTGGTGGTCGGGGACGAGCGATGGTCTTTTCCTACCAATCTATCCCCCTAGGAGCATGCGCGTAGTACTTGATTTTTGATGACATCTAAATTTTTGCAATAAGTATATGAGTTCTTTTGACTAATGTTGAGTCCATGGATTATACGCACTTTTACCTTTCCGCCTTGCTAGCCTCTTGATACTGCTGCATGCCCTTTCTCACCTTGAGAGTTGGTGCTAACTTCGGCGGTGCATCCAAACCCGTGATACGATACGCTCTATCACACATAAACCTCCCTATATCTTCCTCAAAACAGCCACCGTACCTACCTATTATGGCATTTCCATAGCCATTCCGAGATATATTGCCATGCAACTTTCCACCGTTCCGTTCATCATCATCATGACATACTTTACTTTTGTCATATTGCCATTGCATGATCATGAAGTTGACATCGTATTTGTGACAAATCCACCATGCATTATTTTTCATACATGTCACTCTTGATTCATTGCACCATCCCGGTACACCGCTGGAGGCATTCATATAGAGTCATATCTTGTTCTAGTTTCGAGTTGTAATCCTTATGTTGTAATCAATAGAAGTGTGATGATCATCATTATTAGAGCATTGCCCAATCAAAAAAAAAGAGAAAGGCCAAAAAAAGAAAAGAAAAAGAAAGGCCCAAAAAAAAGAAAATAAATAAAAAGGGCAATGTTACTATCTCTTTTTCCACAAATGTGCTTCAAAGTAGCACCTTGTTCTTCATGTAGTGCGTCGCATATATTGTGCTTCAAAGTAGCACCATGTTTTTCATATAGTGAGTCTCATAAGTTGTCTTTTTCATACTAGTGGGAATTTTTCATTATAGAACTTGGCTTGTATATTCCTACGATGGGCTTCCTCAAATGCCCTAGGTCTTCGTGAGCAAGCAAGTTGGATGCACACCCACTAGTTTTCTTTTGTTGAGCATTTATTTATAGCTCTAGTGCATCCGTTGCATGGCAATCCCTACTCCTCATGTTGACATCAATTGATGGGCATCTCCATAGACCATTGATTATCCTCGTCAATGTGAGATTTTCCTTTTTTGTCTTCTCCACACAATCACCATCATCATATTCTATTCCACCCATAGTGCTATATCCATGGCTCACGCTCATGTATTGCGTGAAGGTTGAAAAAGTTTGAGATTATTTAAATATGAAACAATTGCATGGATTGTCATCGGGGTTATAGAAGTTGGGAACATCTTTGTGTGACGAAAATGAAGCATAGCCTAACTATATGATTTTGTAGGGATGAACTTTCTTTTGCCATGCTATTTTGAGAAGACATGATTACTTTGATTAGTATGCTTGAAGTATTACTATTTCTTTTATCAATATGAACTTTTATTTTGTATTCATTGGGATCTGAACATTCATGCCACAATAAAGAAAATTACATTATGAATTATGCTAGGTAGCATTCCACGTCAAAAATTCTCTTTTTATCATTTACCTACTCGAGGACGAGCAGGAATTAAGCTTGGGGATGCTTGATACGTCTCCAACGTATCTATAATTTTTGATTGTTCCATGCTATTATATTACCCTTTTTGGATGTTTATGGGCTTTATTTTACACATTTATATCATTTTTGGTACTAACCTACTAACCGGAGGCCCAGCCCATGTTGCTGTTTTTTTGCCTATTTCAGTATTTCGAAGAAAAGGAATATCAAACGGAGTCCAAACGGAATGAAACCTTCGGGAGCGTGATTTTTAGAACAAACGTGATCCAGAGGACTTGGAGTGCAAGTCAAGAAGCAGCCGAGGCCTCCACGAGATAGGAGCCCCCCTATAGGGCGCGCCCCCTGTCTCGTGGGCCCCTCGGGCGGCCACCGACGTACTTCTTCCTCCTATATATACCTCGCACTCGAAAACATCCAGGGCACCACGAAACACAATTTCCACCGCCGTAACCTTCTCAGTATCCATGAGATCCCATCTTGGAGCCTTCGCCATCACTCTGCGGGGGGAATCAACCACAGAGGGCCTGTACATCAACATCCTTGCCCTCCGATGAGTTGTGAGTAGTTTACCACAGACCTACAGGTCCATAGTTATTAGCTAGATGGCTTCTTCTCTCTTTTTGGATCTCAATACAATGTTCTCCCCTCTCTTGTGGAGATCTATTCGATGTAAACTCTTTTTATGTGTGTTTGTCGAGATCCGATGAATTGTGGGTTTATGATCAAGTTTATCTATGAATAATATTTGAATCTTCTCTGAATTCTTTTATGTATGATTAAGTTATCTTTGCAAGTCTCTTCGAATTTTCAGTTTGGTTTGGCCTACTAGATTGATCTTTCTTGCCATGGGAGAAGTGCTTAGCTTTGGATTCAATCTTGTGGTGTCCTTACCCAGTGACAGAAAGGGTTGCAAGGCACGTATTGTATTGTTTCCATCGAGGATAACAAGATGGGGTATATATCATATTGCATGAGTTTATCCCTCTACATCATGTCATCTTGCTTAAAGCGTTACTCTGTTCTTATGAACTTAATACTCTAGATGCATGTTGGATAGCGGTCGATGTGTGGAGTAATAGTAGTAGATGCAGGCAGGAGTCGGTCTACTTGTTATGGACGTGATGCCTATATACATGATCATGCCTAGATAATCTCATAACTATGCGCTTTTCTATCAATTGCTCGACGGTAATTTGTTCACCCACCGTAATACTTATGCTATCTTGAGAGAAGCCACTAGTGAAACCTATGGCCCCCGGGTCTATCTCTTATCATATTTGCTCCCAATCTACTTTTATTTGCATCTTTACATTTTTGCATCTATACTATAAAATACCAAAAATATATTTATCTTATCATACTATCTTTATTAGATCTCACTTTCACAAGTGGCCGTGAAGGTATTGACAACCCCTTTATTGCGTTGGTTGCGAGTTCTCAGTTTGTTTGTGTAGGTGCGTGGGACTTTTGAGGAGCCTCCTACTGGATTGATACCTTGGTTCTCAAAACTGAGGGAAATACTTTCGCTACACTTGCTGCATCACCCTCTCCTCTTCGAGGAAAACCAACGCAAGCTCAAGACGTAGCAGTCTCCTTCTTGGAAAGATCTCGGCTTGACCTTCCCGTTGAAGTATCGGCGTAGGTTCTGCTGGTAGATGCTGGACCGGCTGAGTGCCAATAGCCGGCCCTCTTCCAGCAAGTCGATGCCATCTTGTCGTGCTTCTTCTGCTTCCCCCTCGGTGTACATGGTGACTCGAGGGGAGTCGAACTCTATGTCCGTTGGGATGACGGCTTCGGCACCGTAGACGAGGAAGAAAGGCGTGAAGCCGGTTGATTTGTTTGGAGTTGTGCGCAGGCTCCAGAGGACGGCTGGCAGCTCGTCGAGCCAGCAGCCGGCCGAACGCTCCAGAGGCTCGACCAGCCGGGGCTTGATGCCGGACAAGATGAGGCCGTTTGCTCGCTCGACTTGGCCGTTTGACTGCGGGTGGGCAACGGACGCTAAGTTCAGTCGGATGCTCTGTGTCGCGCAGAAACGGGCCAAGGCGCCCTTGGCAAAGTTTGTGCCATTGTCGGTGATGATGCTGTGCGGTATGCCATACCGGATGGTGATGTCGGAGATGAATGTCACAGCAGTCGGACCGTTCAGTTTCTTGATTGGTTTGGCTTCTATCCACTTGGTGAACTTGTACACTACGACAAGAAGATGAGTCATGCCACTCCGCGCTGTTTTGAATGGCCCTACCATGTCCAGGCCCGAGACGGCAAAGGGCCAGGCGATGGGGATAGTATTGAGTGCAGAAGCCGGCTGATTCGTCTTGGAACGGAATATCTGACACCCTTTGCATTTCTGGACCAATTCCTTGGCGTCTTCTAAGGCAGTCGGCCAGAAAAAACCATGGCGAAAAGCTTTGGCGACAAGTGCTCTTGAAGCCGCGTGGTGGCCACACTCGCCTTGGTGGATATCTTTGAGAATTGCTTGGCCTTGCTCTGGTTCGACGCAGCGTTGGTAAACACCAGTGACATTGTGCCTGACCAGCTCTCTGTTGACTATGGTGTAGGCCGCGGCCTGGCGTTGCACTTGTCGGGCCGAGATCTCATCAGACGGCAGCTCCTTGTTCACTAGAAATTTGAGGATGGGCTGGGCCCATGAAGGTGTTGCGACTTCTTCAATTGCAAGGATTTCGACTTGGACCAGGGCGGGCGGGTGGGGAGGCGGCGGGTTGGAGTCGGTAGCCGCTTGCTGGATCGATGAAGTCCCCGGGCCAATTGGTGCAGTCCTCGGGCCGGGTTTTGAAGTCCCCAAGCCGGGTGCGACTGTCGCAGCCCCCGGGCCGCCTGCCAGAACTCCTGTGCCGGCTGCTGGAACTCTCAAGTCGGATCCGACTGCTTCGGGAGGAGCCGGCACGAAGATGGAATCTGACTCTGGTGAAGGCTTGACAGATTGCTTCAGGAGGCGCTGAAGGGCGACGCCGGCTTGTATTGCTTGACGAGTGGAGCCGATTCTTGCCAAGGCGTCGGCCTGCTCGTTGTCATTTCTTGGTACGTGGAGAAACTCGCACCCTTCAAAATATCCGCTGACTTGCTGAACGAGGAAGCGGTAGCTCGCCATGTTTGCATCTTTGGCGTCCCAGTCGCCCGATGATTGTTGGACCACCAAGTCAGAGTCACCATAGCACAGGATCCGGCGGATGACGAGCTCTTTGGCGAGCCGGAGCCCGTGAATGAGCGCCTCGTACTCGGCGACGTTGTTGGAGGCGGCAAAATGGATTTGCAGCACATACTTGAGCTTGTCACCTTTGGGAGAGGTAAGGACGATGCCGGCTCCCAAACCGGTGCGCATCTTGGAACCATCAAAGTGCATCCGCCAATGAGTGGAGTCGGGCGCTGGCGGCAGGTACTGGGTCTCGGCCTAGTCGACGAGGAAGTCGGCCAGTGCTTGTGACTTGATGATGGTGCGAGGCTGGTAGTAGATGGTGTAGGGGGCCAAATCTATGGCCCACTTGGCGACTCGGCCCGAGGCATCTCGGCTCCCGATGATCTCGGCCAGCGGAGCTGTGCAGACCACAGTGATAGGGTGCTCTTGAAAATACGGCTTCAACTTTTTGGCGGCGAAGTGCACGCCGTAACACATCTTCTGGTAGTGGGGGTAGTTCTGCTTGGAGGTCGACAGTACTTCACTCAGGTAATACACTGGTCTCTGGACTGGTAGTGCCTTGCCTTCCTCTTTGCGCTCCACCATGATGACTGTGCCGACCACCCGGCTGGTGGCGGCGATGTAAAGGAGCATTGGCTCTTTAGGAGTCGGAGCCGCCAAGACAGGTGGGGTAGTCAACATCTGTTTGAGCTGGAGGAAAGCTTCATCCGCCTTGTCGTTCCACTCGAAAAAGGTGGTTTACTTCATGAGCTGGTATAGAGGAAGAGCCTTCTCTCCCAGCCGACTGATGAACCAGCTGATGGAAGCCAAACAGCCAGTGAACTTCTGCACATCCAACAGTCGGCGGGGTACTTCCATCCTCTCGATGGCCTTGATCTTCACAGGGTTGCACTCTATGCCGCGTTCAGAGACTAGGAATCCAAGAAGCTGGCCGGCTGGTACTCCGAAGATGCATTTCTCTGGGTTGAGCTTGATTTGAAATCGGCGCAGGTTCTCAAAGGTCTCTTTGAGGTCCTCTAGCAGCATTCCGCGCTTCTCCGTCTTCACCACCACATCATCCATGTAAACGTGGGCGTTCCAGCCGAGTTTCTTGAGGAGGCACTCCTGCATGCAGCGTTGAAAGGTGGCGCCGGCATTCCTCAAGCCAAACGTCATGGTCAAGTAACAGAAGGCTCTGAATGGTGTGATGAAGGCGGCCTTCAGTCTGTCAGCCGGGTTCAGCTTGATTTGGTGATATCCTGAATATGCATCCAAAAAGCTCAACAGCTCGCATCCGGCTGTGAAGTCTATCACTTGGTCAATTCTTGGCAAAGCAAATGGGTCCTTCGGGCATGCTTTGTTGAGGCTGGTGTAATCAATACACATATGCCACTGCTTGTTTTTCTTCAGCACGAGGACTGGGTTGGCCAGCCATTCTGGAAAGAACACTTCCATGATGAAGCCGGCTGCCAACAATCGGGCTATCTCTTCTCCAACAACTCTTCTCGTTTCTTCTGACAGGCGGCGCAAGGGTTGCCTGACGGGCTTGGCATTGGGCCGGACGTGTAACTTGTGCTCGGCGAAATCCGTCGGAACACCTGGCATGTCTTTGGGGGACCATGCGAAGATGTCCCAATTCTCGCGGAGGAAATCGACGAGCTCGCCTTCCTATTTGCTGTCGAGGCCCGTACCTACGACAGCATACCTCTCCGGGTGCTCTGGGTCCAAGGGTGTCTTTGTCTCTTTTGCCGGCTTGAACGAGCCCTCAGCTTCCGACTCCTTGGGGTCAGGCGACATTTCCGGCCGCTTTCCAGCCATCGCCACAACCCGGTCAAGGAGCCGCTTCTCTGCTGCGATCACGAGGGACTCGGCCAACCGACTGCTCTCGGCTGCACAGGCGGACGACTTCTTGCAGTCGCCGGCTATGGTCAGAATCCCCTTGGAACTCGGCATCTTCATCTTGAGGTAGGCGTAGTGGGGGACCGCCGTGAACTTGGCCAGAGCAGGTTGGCCAAGCAGCGCATGGTATGGGCTTTCAAGGTCCACCACCTTAAACCAGACCTGCTCTCGGCGAAAGTGATCTTTGTCCCGAAGAGGACGTCTATCTGGATCTTGCCGATTGGTGAGCAGGAAAGACCAGGAACTATGCCATGGAAGACAGTCCGGCTGGACTGAAGCTGTCTTTGCTTGATTCCTAACTTCTCCATAGTATCCTTGTACAGGATGTTGATGCTGCTGCCGCCGTCTATCAGAACTCGGGAGAAACGAGCAGCTCGCTTGTCCGTGGCAAAGGTGGCATCCAAAACCAGAGCATAGGAGCCGGGTTTGGGCATCACCTCTGGGTGATCGGCTCTGCTCCAGCTGATGGGTTTCTCCGACCAATGCATGAACTCTGGGATCTCAGTTGCTACTGCGTTCACTTCTTGTTGCTGCCGCCGCCGGCTGCGTCGGTCATCGGCCACGCTGGTGAATATGACGTATGCTCCATGCTCTTCTGGAAACTCGTCATGTATGGCTCCGACTGGTCTGGCCGCCGGCTGCTGGGGCGGAGGAGGAGGCTGCTGCCCAGCAGGCGGGGGAGGCAGGAGGCCGTCTCCCTTGGCGATCCTGGTGAGCCAATGACACTTCCGAGTGGTGTGATTTGACGGCTTCGTGCCGCTATGGAATTTGCATGGTGCATCCAGAGTCTGCTCATACGAGAAAGCCGGCAGCCAATTGGGCTTGCTGCCCTTCTGCCGCTTGGAAGGAGCCTGCCCTTCTGGCCACTGGTCTTCGACTGTCGCCACCTGCCGGCTGGTGGAAGCTGGCTGCGGGGCCTTGCGCCAGGATCGTTCGCTGACGCCGCCGTTGGCGTCTCCAGCCGGAGTTCTAGGAGCCTGAGGGGCCACCTTGCCAGATGCATTTACTTGGATCTCCGCCTTCATGGAGGAGTCGACCGTGGCATATTTGTCTGCTATGATCAGCAGCTCGTCGAGGGTTTCCGGCTCATCGCAGAGAAGCTTGTGCTTGAGGAGAGTGCCCTCACGGCATCCGGCGGTGAAGTACTCGATGGCCTGTACCTCATGTACACCTTCGGAAGAGTTGCGGAGCTCGGCCCAGCACGTGAGGTAGTCGCGAGTCGACTCGTCGGGGCCTTGCACGCACAAGGAGAGCTGGTGGGGCTTGGGCAGCCGCTTGTACGTGCTGGTGAAGTTGCGGACGAAGGCGTCGGTGAAGTCGACCCAACTGTTGATGCTTCGGGGCTTCAGGCTGTTCAGCCATGTCCGGGATGTGCCTTGGAGCATGAGCGGAATGTATTTCACAGCAACTCGTTTGTTGCCGTTTGCTATGCTGACGGCTGTGGAGTAGTCGACCAGCCAGTCCTCCGGCTTCACGGAGCCGGTGTATTTGGGTGTGTCTCTTGGGAGCGTGAACCCTTTGGGGAAGGGCTCGTCTCGTATGCGGGGACCGAAACAAGGCGGACCCAACTCATCTTCTTCTTCTAGCGCCAGGGATCGGTTGAGGCGGTCGATCCGGTGGCGGGCATCGTTTTCTCCGATTCCTTCTCGGAGGCCAAGGCGGTCGCCGAGTGACGGGTGATCAACAGGCGGTAGGGAAACGCGCCTTTCCCTGCGAGGGGGAGGAGGCGGACAGTCATCCCGCCGTTCCACCGCTCTTGGGCGGCCGTCTTGGTCGCGCTCTATGGTGAGCCGAGTCCGGCTGCGGCTGGCAGCCGGCCCCTTGTCTTTTCTTGCACGGACGCCACCAGTCGGCGTCCGAGAGGTCGCACCTTGATCTCCGCGGTGAGGCAGATCGTCGTTTTGCCAGTGCGGCACCTCGGTGCGGCAGCCGGCTTCGTGCTGCTCGGCGGCCGAGTCGAGGAGTCGCTGGACGCGCTCCACCATATGGCAACGCTCCTCACCCTCGAACTTGTCCAGCTCTTCTGCTGTCGCCTGGGCGGCTCGGATGTTTTCTACAGGTGTCGCGTAGACGGGGCGATCTACCCCGAACAGGTTGGCGATGGCTAAGCCGCGCTGCTGGACCGTGCCAAAGCGGCTGGGCCCAGCGGGAGCCGGCGTGCCGCCCACAGCGCGGTCCATCTCGCGCTGGTAGGATTCCGACAGGCGTCTCATGCTGGCCAGCTTCTTGGCGCCATCGACGAGCTGGAGGCGGCGTGCCTCCAACGTCTCGGCGTCGGCGTCTTCGGGAATGGGCGCTGACAGGTCTTGCAGCGCCCCGTCGAGCGGGTCACGAGCACCTCCACCGGAGTGCTCGCCGTGTCCGACGACTAGCACCTCCGTGACGGTACTTTCGCCGCTCTCCGCGCGAGGGAGTGGCTCGTCGTAGACCACCACGTTGGTGGGGAACGCGTTGAGCGACGCGGTGTCGGAGTCAACCAACATCGGGTCGGTGGAGCCCACAGACTCCAGGTCCACAGCTGGCTCGCTGGAGACATGGAGCTGATCGAGGAGGCCCACGAGGAGGCTCTCGGGGCCATCGGTGCCCGCGTCGGATGCGGGCTTGTCGGAGAGGCGGACTCCGCCAACGAGATCAGCGAGGCAGCTTGCCGCGCAGGCCAATTCCGCGCCATGCAGCGCGTCGGCACAGATGTCGTCTGGCGTGCCGGGCTGATTGCGCTCGCTAGGGAGGAAAAGGGTTCCCGTCCAGAACAGGTCTCCGGACGACGGTGCACCTTGCCCCACGGTGGGCGCCAAATGTCGGGGGTTGGGTGCGACATATGCCAAGGGATGGCTTATCATGGTTGGAGCGAGTAGTGTTGGAAATATGCTCTAGAGGCAATAATAAAATAGTTATTATTATTATATTTCCTTGTTCATGATAATCGTTTATTATCCATGCTATAATTGTATTGATAGGAAACTCAGATACATGTGTGGGTACATAGACAACACCATGTCCCTAGTAAGCCTCTAGTTGGCTAGCTCGTTGATCAATAGATGCTTACGGTTTCCTGACCATGGACATTGGATGTCGTTGATAACGGGATCACATCATTAGGAGAATGATGTGATGGACAAGACCCAATCCTAAGCCTAGCACAAAGATCGTGTAGTTCGTATGCTAAAGCTTTTCTAATGTCAAGTATCATTTCCTTACACCATGAGATTGTGCAACTCCTGGATACCGTAGGAATGCTTTGGGTGTACCAAACGTCACAACGTAACTGGGTGGCTATAAAGGTGCACTACGGGTATCTCCGAAAGTGTCTGTTGGGTTGGCACGAATCGAGACTAGGATTTGTCACTCCATGTGACGGAGAGGTATCTCTGGGCCCACTCGGTAGGACATCATCATAATGTGCACAATGTGACCAAGGGGTTGATCACGGGATGATGTGTTACAGAATGAGTAAAGAGACTTGCCAGTAACGAGATTGAACAAGGTATCGGGATACCGACGATCGAATCTCGGGCAAGTACTATACCGGTAGACAAAGGGAATTGCATACGGGATTGCTTGAATCCTTGACATCGTGGTTCATCCAATGAGATCATCGTGGAACATGTGGGAGCCAACATGGGTATCCAGATCCCGCTGTTGGTTATTGACCGGAGAACGTCTCGTTCATGTCTGCATGGTTCCCGAACTCGTAGGGTCTACACACTTAAGGTTCGATGACGCTAGGGTTATAGGGAAGGTATGTACGCGGTTACCGAATGTTGTTCGGAGTCCCGGATGAGATCCCGGACATCACGATGAGTTCCGGAATGGTCCAGAGGTGAAGATTGATATATTGGACGAAAGATTTTGGAGTCCGGAAGTGTTCCGGAGGTACCGGGTGATGACCAGCATGACCGAAAGGTGTTTCGGGAGCCTCGGCAAGTGTTGAGGGGCTTCATGGGCCAAGGGAAGGGGGCAAACCAGCCACTAAGGGGCTGTGCGCCCCCCTCACCTAACCCCACGTGACCAGGGGGTTTGGGGCGCCCCATCTAGGGTTCCCACCTCCTGGCTTAGGGGCCAAGTCACCCAAGGGGGAGATCCCATCTGCCCTGGCCGCCGCCCGCCTTAGGGGAAACCCTAGGGTGCCTCCCCGTCCCCTTGCCCCTATATATAGTGGAGGTTTTGGGGCTGCCCAACACACGAGTCTCTCTCTCCCAAGGCGCAGCCCTACCTCTCTCCCTCCTCGTCTCTCGTAGTGCTTGGCGAAGCCTGCTTTGAGTATCTGGCCTCCACCGACACCACGCCATCGTGCTGCTGCTGGACGGAGTCTTCCCCAACCTCTCCCTCTCTCCTTGCTGGATCAAGTCATGGGAGACGTCACCGGGCTGCATGTATGTTGAACGCGGAGGCGCCATGATTCGGCGCTTAGATCGGAATCAACCGCGATCTGAATCGCTACGAGTACGACTCCTTCATCCACGTTCTTGCAACGCTTCTGCTTAGCGATCTACAAGGGTATGTAGATGCACTCTCCTTCCCCTCATTGCTAGATTACTCCATAGATTGATCTTGGTGATGCGTAGAAATTTTTTGATTTCTGCTACGATCCCCAACAGTGGCATCATGAGCTAGGTCTATGCGTAGTTTATATGCACGAGTAGAACACAAAGCAGTTGTGGGCATCGATATTGTCAATTTACTTGCCGTTACTAGTCTTATCTTGATTCGGCGGCATTGTGGGGTGAAGCGGCCCGGACCGACCTTACACGTACACTTACGTGAGACAGGTTCCACCAACTGACATGCACTTGTTGCATAAGGTGGCTAGCGGGTGCCAGTCTCTCCTACTTTAGTCGGATCGGATTCGATGAAAAGGGTCCTTATGAAGGGTAAATAGCAATTGACATATCACGTCATGGCTTTTGCGTAGGTAAGAAACGTTCTTGCTAGAAACCCATAGCAGCCACGTAAAACATGCAAACAACAATTAGAGGACGTCTAACTTGTTTTTGTAGGGTATGCTACGTGATGTGATATGGCCAAACGAATGTGATGAATGATAAATGATGTATGAGATTGATCATGTTCTTGTAATAGGAATCACGACTTGCATGTCGATGAGTATGACAACCGGCAGGAGCCATAGGAGTTGTCTTAATTTATTGTATGACCTGCGTGTCAATGAACAACGCCATGTAATTACTTTACTTTATTGCTAAACCGTTAGCCATAGTAGTAGAAGTAATAGTTGGCGAGACAACTTCATGGAGACACAATGATGGGGATCATGGTGTCATGCCGGTGACGATGATGATCATGGAGCCTCAAGATGGAGATCAAAGGAGCAAAATGATATTGGCCATATCATGTCACTTTTGATTGCATGTGATGTTTATCATGTTTATGCATCTTATTTGCTTAGAACGACGGTAGTAAATAAGATGATCCCTCATTAAAATTTCAAGAAAGTGTTCCCCCTAACTGTGCACCGTTGCGAAAGTTCGTTGTTTCGAAGCACCACGTGATGATCGGGTGTGATAGATTCTAACGTTCACATACAACGGTGTAAGCCAAATTTACACACGAAACACTTAGGTTGACTTGACGAGCCTAGCATGTACAGACATGGCCTCGAACACAAGAGACCGAAAGGTCGAGCATGAGTCGTATGGTAGATACGATCAACATGAAGATGTTCACCGATGATGACTAGTTCGTCTCACGTGATGATCGGACACGGCCTAGTTGACTCGGATCATGTAATCACTTAGATGACTAGAGGGATGTCTATCTGAGTGGGAGTTCATAAGATGAACTTAATTATCCTGAACATAGTCAAAATGTCTTTGCAAATTATGTCGTAAGCTCGCGCTTTAGTTCTACTGTTTAGATATGTTCCTAGAGAAAATTTAGTTGAAAGTTGATAGTAACGATTATGCGGACTAGGTCCGTAAACTGAGGATTGTCCTCGTTGCTTCGAAGAAGGCTTATGTCCGTAATGCACCGCTCAGTGTGCTGAACCTCGAACATCGTCTGTGGATGTTGCGAACATCTGACATACATGTTTTGATAACTACGTGATAGTTCAGTAATGTTAAACGGTTTAGAGTTGAGGCACCGAAGACGATTTGAAACGTCATGAAACATATGAGATGTTTGAGGGCTGAATTGGGATTTCAGGCTCATGCCCACGTCAAGAGGTATAAGACCTCCGACGAGTCTCTTAGCCTGCAAACTAAGGGAGAAAATCTCAATCGTTGAGCTTGTGCTCAGATTGTCTGAGTACCACAATCACTTGAATCGAGTGGGAGTTAATCTTCCAGATGAGATAGTGATGTTTCTCCAAAGTCATTGCCACCAAGCTGCTAGAGCTCCGTGATGAACTATAACATATTAGGGATAGATGATCCTTGAAATATTCGCGATGTTTGACATCGCGAAAGTAGAAATCAAGAAGGAGCATCAATTGTTGATGGTTAGTGAAACCACTAGTTTCAAGAAGGGCAAGGGAAAGAAGGGATACTTCATGAAACGACAAATCAGCTGCTGCTCTAGTGAAGAAACCCAAGGTTGAACCCAAACCCGAGACTAAGTGCTTCTGTAATAAGGGGAACAGTCACTGGAGCAGAATTACCCTAGATACTTGGTAGATGAGAAGGCTGGCAAGGTCGATAGAAGTATATTGGATATACATTATCATGTGTACTTTACTAGTACTCCTAGTAGCACCAGGGTATTTAAATACCGGTTTGGTTGCTAACTGTTAGTAACTCGAAATAAAAAGCTACGGAATAAACGGAGACTAGCTAAAGGTGAGATGACGATGTGTGTTGGAAGTGTTTCCAAGGTTGATGTAATCAAGCATCACATGCTCCCTCTACCATCAAGATTGGTGTTAAACCTAAATAATTGTTATTTGGTGTTTGCGTTGAGCATAGACATGATTGGATTATGTTTATTGCAATACAGTTATTCATTTAAGGAGATTAATGGTTACTCTGTTTATTTGAATAATACCTTCAACGGTCTTGCACCTAAAATGAATGGTTTATTAAATCTCGATCGTAGTGATACACATGTTCATGCCAAAAGATATAAGATAGTAATGATAGTACCACATACTTGTGACACTGCCATTTGAGTCATAGTGGTATAAAACGCATAAAGAAGCTCCATGTTGATGGATCTTTGGACTCACTCGTTTTTGAAAAGATTGAGACATGTGAACCATGTCTATTGGTATATACGCATGAAGAAACTCCATGCAGATGGACCGTTTGGACTCACTTGATTTTGAATCACTTGAGACATGCAAATCATACCATATGGGCAAGATGACTGGAAGCCTCGTTTTCAGTGAAATGGAACAAGAAAGCAACTTGTTGGAAGTAATACATTTTGATGTGTGCAGTCCAATGAGTGCTGAGGCACGCAGTGGATATCGTTATGTTCTTACTTCACAGATGATTTGAGTAGATACTGAGTATATTTACTTGATGAAACACAAGTCTGAATTATTGAATGGTTCAAGTAATTTCAGAGTGAAGTTGAAGATCTTCGTGAAAAGAGGATAAAATGTCTATGATATGATCATAGAGATGAATATCCGAGTTACGAGTTTTGGCACGCAATTAAGACATTGTGGAAATTGTTTCACAATTAATACCGCCTGGAACACCATAGTGTGATGGTGTGTCCGAACATCATAGTTGCACCCTATTGGATATGGTGCGTACCATGATGTCTCTTATCGAATTACCACTATCGTTCATGGGTTAGGCATTAGAGACAAGCGCACTCACTTTAAATAGGGCACCATGTAATTCCGTTGAGATGACACCGTATGAACTATGGTTTAGAGAAACCTAAGCCGTCGTTTCTTGAAAGCTTGGGGCTGCGATGCTTATGTGAAAAAGTTTCAGGTTGATAAGCTCGAACCCAAAGCGGATAAATGCACCTTCATAGGACACCCAAAAACAGTTGGGTATACCTCCTATTTTAGACCCGGAAGCAAAAGTGATTGTTTCTATAAACGGGTCCTTTCTCGAGAAAAAGTTTCTCTCGAAAGAATTGAGTGGGAGGATGGTGGAGACTTGATGAGGTTATTGAACCGTCACTTCAACTAGTGTGTAGCAGGGCACAGGAAGTTGTTCCTGTGGCACCTACACCAATTGAAGTGGAAGCTTGTGATAGTGATCATGAAACTTCGGATCAAGTCACTGCCAAACCTCGTAGGTCAACAAGGATGCGCACTACTTCAGAGTGGTACTTAATCCTGTCTTGGAGGTCATGTTGCTAGTCAACAATGAACCTACGAGCTATGGAGAAGCGATGGTGGGCCCGAATTCCAACGAATGGCTCGAGGCCATAAAATCCGAGAGAGGATCCATGTATAAAACAAAGTGTAGACTTTGGAAGAACTACTCGATGGTCGTAAGGCTGTTGAGTACAGATGGATTTTAAAAGGAAGACAGACAATGATGGTAAGTGTCACCATTAAGAAAGCTCGACTTGTCGCTAAGATGTTTTCCGACAAGTTCAAGGAGTTGACTACGATGAGACTTTCTCACTCGTAGCGATGCTAAGAGTCTGTTAGAATTGGATTAGCAGTTACTGCATTATTTATGAAATCTTGCAGATAGGATGTCAAAACATTGTTTCCTCGACAATTTTCTTGAGGAAAGGTTGTATGTGATACAACCAGAAGGTTTTGTCAATCCTGAAAGATGCTAACAAGTATGCAAAGCTCCAGCAACCCTTCTAAGGACTGGAATAAGCATCTCGGAGTTGGAATGTACGCTTTGATGAGATGATCAAAGATTTTGGGTTTGTATAAAGTTTATGAGAAACTTGTATTTCCAAAGAAGTGAGTGGGAGCACTATAGCATTTCTGATGAGTATATGTTTTTGACATATTGTTGATCGGAAATGATGTAGAATTTCTAGAAAGCATATAGGGTTATTTGAAAAGTGTTTTTCAATGGAAAACCTGGATTAGTCTACTAGAACAATGAGCATCAAGATCTATAAGGATAGATCAAAACGCTTAATGGTACTTTCAAATGAGCACATACCTTGACATGATCTTGAAGGTGTTCAAGATGGATCAGTCCAAGAAGGAGTTCTTGCCTCAGTTGTAAGGTATGAAGTTAAGACTTAAAGCTCGACCACGGCAGAAGAAAGAGAAAGGACGAATGTCGTCCCCTATGCCTTAGCCATAGGCTCTATACAGTATGTCATGCTTTGTACCGCACCTGATATATGCCTTGCCACGTGTCTGGCAAGGGGGTACAAGAGTGATCCAGGAATGGATCATTGGACAGCGGTCAAAATTGTCCTTGGAGTAATAAGGACATATTTCTCTATTATGGAGGTGATAAAGAGTTCGGCGTAAAGGGTTACGTCGATGCAAGCTTTAACACCTATCCAAATGACTCTGAGTAGCAAACCGGATACGTATAGTGGAGCAACCATTTGGAATAGCTCCAAGTGGAGTGTGGAAGCAGCATTTACAATATGACCTAGAGATTTGCGAAGTACATACAGATCTGAATGTTGCAGACCCGTTGACTAAAATCTCTCTCACAAGCAAAACATGATCAAACCCCAGAACTCATTGAGTCTTAATCACATGATGATGTGAACTAGTTTATTGACACTAGTGAACTTTTTGGATGTTGGTCACATGGCGATGTGACCTGTGAGTGTTAATCACATGGCGATGTGAACTAGATTATTGACTCTAGTGCAAGTGGGAGACTGTTGGAAATATGCTCTAGAGGCAATAATAAATTAGTTATTATTATTATATTTCCTTGTTCATGATAATCGTTTATTATCCATGCTATAATTGTATTGATAGGAAACTCAGATACATGTGTGGGTACATAGACAACACCATGTCCCTAGTAAGCCTCTAGTTGACTAGCTCGTTGATCAATAGATGGTTACGGTTTCCTGACCATGGACATTGGATGTCGTTGATAACGGGATCACATCATTAGGAGAATGATGTGATGGACAAGACCCAATCCTAAGCCTAGCACAAAGATCGTGTAGTTTGTATGCTAAAGCTTTTCTAATGTCAAGTATCATTTCCTTAGACCATGAGATTCTGCAACTCCCGGATACCGTAGGAATGCTTTGGGTATACCAAACGTCACAACGTAACTGGGTGGCTATAAAGGTGCACTACGGTATCTCCAAAAGTGTCATTGGGTTGGCACGAATCGAGATCTGGGATTTGTCACTCCGTGTGACGGAGAGGTATCTCTGGGCCCACTCAAGAGGACATCATCATAATGTGCACAATGTGACCAAGGGGTTGATCACGGGATGATGTGTTACGGAACGAGTAAAGAGACTTGCCGGTAACGAGATTGAACAAGGTATCGGGATACCGACGATCGAATCTCGGGCAAGTACTATACCGGTAGACAAAGGGAATTGCATACGGGATTGCTTGAATCCTTGACATCGTGGTTCATCCGATGAGATCATCATGGAACATGTGGGAGCCAACATGGGTATCCAGATCCCGCTGTTGGTTATTGATCGGAGAACGTCTCGGTCATGTCTGCATGGTTCCCGAACCCGTAGGGTCTACACACTTAAGGTTCGATGACGCTAGGGTTATAGGGAAGGTATGTACGCGGTTACCGAATGTTGTTCGGAGTCCCGGATGAGATCCCGGACATCACGAGGAGTTCCGGAATGGTCCGGAGGTGAAGATTGATATATTGGACGAAGGGTTTTGGAGTCCGGAAGTGTTCCGGAGGTACCGGGTGATGACCAAGATGGTGAAAGGTGTTTGGGAGCCCGGCAAGTGTTGGGGGCTTCATGGGCCAAGGGAAGGGGCAAACCAGCCCACTAAGGGATGTCGCCCCTCACCTAATCCCACGTGACCAGGGGTTTGGGGCGCCCCATCTAGGGTTCCCACCTCCGGCTTGGGGCCAAGTCACCCAACGGGAGATCCCATCTGCCTCGGCGCCGCCCCTAGGGAAACCCTAGGCGCCTCCCTCCCTTGCCCCTATATATAGTGGAGGTCTTGGGGCTGCCAAACACACGAGTCTCTCTCTCCCAAGGCGCAGCCCTACCTCTCTCCTCCTCGTCTCTCGTAGTGCTTGGCGAAGCCTCGCTGGAGTACCGCGGCCTCCACCGCCACCACGCCGTCAGGTTGCTGCTGGACGGAGTCTTCCCCAACCTCTCCCTCTCTCCTTGCTGGATCAAGGCATGGGAGACGTCACCGGGCTGCATGTGTGTTGAACGCGGAGGCGCCGTGATTCGGCGCTTAGATCGGAATCAACCGCGATCTGAATCGCTACGAGTACGACTCCTTCATCCACGTTCTTGCAACGCTTATGCTTAGCGATCTACAAGGGTATGTAGATGCACTCCCCTTCCCCTCGTTGCTAGATTACTCCATAGATTGATCTTGGTGATGCGTAGAATTTTTTTGATTTGTTCTACGATCCCCAACAAGTAGAACGTCGCCGGTGCCCGGAAGTGGGATGAGGCGTAGACATGAATGCCGACGGACTTTACCCAGGTTCGGGGCTCTCCTAGGAGATAACACCCCTACTCCTGCTCTGCGGGGTCTCCGCATGATCACTAAGGCTCAAGTGAATACACAGGTGCTCCTCGAGCTGTATGCTAGAGGTAGGAGAGGGCAAGGCTAGCTCTTCCCTTTCCTCTATGATCTGGTCTAACTATCTCCGGTCCGGAACCCTTTGCATGGGTGCCCTAGGGGGTTTATATAGGCCTACCCCCAGGGGTACATTGGTAATCCGGCCGGAGTAGGGTCCGGCCGTCAGTCTCTCTTGTGTCGGCTTCTCCGCCGACTGCCGGGGCCCGCCGAATGGTGGGTCCCGCTGACCGGTGAGTTACGGGCCGACAGGCCGTACCCGCAGCTCCCGGGCTTGTCGGCGGCTGATTACTGTAGCCGTTTTTCTAATGACGCAGGCTTGGTCAGGAGGTCATGGCTACAGCCCCGCCGCCTGGCGGGCGATTACTGTAGACACTCCCTATCTCGTCGGATTAATGGTGCGTGGGTCCCGAGGAAGGGGCCGGCCGACTCCTAGAGGCCGACCTCCCTCGGGTCCGACTGGTAGGGCTCTTCGCTATCTTCTAGACTCTCGCTGACTAGCGGGGCCCATCGTCCTTGGGCCGTACAGACAAGTCGTCGTGGGAACAGGTTTCCGCCCATACGGGGTGATGTCAGGGAAACAGTGGCAACAGTGCCGCGCCGGGCAGAGATCTCCGCTGGTATGGTGCACCATGACCATGCTTGCCTGATCTGGAGGAAGGGATGGGCTATACTGTAGCCACTCCCCGTCCCGTCCCCCTGACGAGGGCACAGGCTCTGCAGGTGTCGCGGGCCGACTCCCTGAGGCCAGCTTCTCCGGTAGCCACCCGGCGGGACTCGGCTTGACTCGGCCTTGCATCCAGGACTCTGCCGCCTATGGGAAGCCAGCTACTCCTTCAGTTGGCTTCCAGAAGGCGGCTCTTCGTCTCGTCGTCTTGAGGGGCGCAGTCAGCCCCGATGTCTTGAAAGGTTTTGGGCCTCGGGTTAGCCTACCCGTGGCCCATTACTCCGACAGACATTATGAGAGAAAAAGTGTACTTATTATTTTTAATTATAAAAATATGATTAATTAAGGCGGATTCCTTCAGATATTCCAAATACTTTGATGGTGCTTTTTTGTTAGTCCAACAGTCTCAACTCAATCGATAGGTCGGTCGGCTCCTAACTTGATGGTCATTCGACCCGTTTTTGGTTTTGGGCCTGGTGAAGCCATGCCTCGATAGATCTTAAAATATGACATTCTCCGCCGTCACAAAGAGGTCACCCACTATATTTAGTGAAAGATAGTGAGCAAGTGTCAACCCAACTGAATTAATTCTCTTGTCATCACATCAATTTGCAACCAATAGACATGGCATGCACCTTTTGAAGCATGCATGATAAAACGAAATTTCATAGAATTTCTTCTTTCAAGAGTTAATTTTTTGTCATTTAGTTCCTCTAGTTGTTTCATTGTTTGTGCATGATATAAAACAATCCATTTCTTACATGTGTGAAATACTTTCTATTAGTAATAATAATGAAAAAATGCATCTCTTCTAGTGGTAACTATACTAAAAAATTGTGTTCATCTACCCAATGAAATTATACAGTGCATGTAGTACATATCAGGCTTCGTATATAACAATCGAAGTATTGACACCATGGTAGGTCATAAGCAATTTATATCCAAGACTACACGGATGGATACCTTGGATCTCAGCCGATGGAAAACTTACTGCATACTGCAAACCCTGCGCTTCGGGCACAACAAATTGTGTCCACAACAGTTAAGGATACCAGTATCACGTAACCACAAATACATGTTCTACATAGTAGTTTTCCGTCATATGGTGTTCTAACCTTTAGTTTTAAGTTTCTAAATATGTTCACATATATGTCTAATGATCTATAGTACGTCAGCTAGCCCATGTAGTTGCACGGGTTGATAATTAGTGCCATTCTAAGATTGAATAGCACCACAATACCTACTGTAATGGATGTAGTGAACTATGCAGGTTTTTTTGGGTTGATGTGACTACTACCTCATACACTGATGAGGTAAACATGCCACAAGAGATTTTGGTATAGACAATGGAGTATTGAGTGCATGCCTTTTGCACATATAATTTCAAATACATAAAATATAATACACAGTGGTAGGTTCAAGCAAAATGACAAATCTCTCTGCACAATAAGATTACGAGCCCCTTTATTATAGTATAATAGTACATCTCTCTCCAGGGCACATATGAACCTTGAAATAAACATAAATCTACTTGTCTAAAAGCTAGATACAAAGGTGACATAATGGATATATTTCTCAAAGAATCAACCTTCTAGCATGCTTGCCATGGTAAACTACATGCAAAAGATGATTTAACTTGACATAGAGTCTATCACAGATTTGATGTCATTAGCGATATTCTTGGCATCTGCTGCAATACCGGCTAATCCTCTCCTCGCTAACCCAGCACAATAGAGCCCATTTTCACCTTTCCAATGATTCGGATATTTTTGGATGGGCAGTCCGTTGCCATTTAACATGCTCTCACCAAATGGATTAAAAAAGCGTAGAGCTTGTTAGCAGATTTAATGATGGTTACACAAAGAAAACAAACTCAGACATGTTCAAACACAAGCTATATTACCTTGAGCCATATATTTGCCGTGCTTTTGTATCCAGTTGCAAACACAATCGCATCAAATGAGATTCTTTTACTGCATTGAAATTTAACTATATTGCCCTTGATCTTACTAATGCTCCCCTGAACCTATAGGAGATAAAAATACATTGAAAACTTGGCATATCAAATCAACATATGTTATAAATTTATGTCATGTCAAGGATATACTTACTTTGATGATGCCTTTTTTGATCAATCCAACAGTCCCAACATCAATCACTGCAGATCGGCCTGTTTCTGATTTGAGGGTCATTGGACCCATTTTTGGCCTTGTGATGCCATGTCGTGACAGGTCTCCAAATATTAAATACGTTGCCATCACAAGGAGCTTATCCACTAGATTAAATGGAAGATGGTGAGCAAGTGTCATCCCCAAACGAATTAATTCTTTTGTCATTACATGAATCTGCAACCACAAAACATGTCACACCTCTTTTGAAGTATGCATGATAAATAAAATTTCATAGAATTTCTTCTTTCAAGAATTAAAACTTTGTCATGTGGTTCCTCTAGTTTTTTAGTTGTTTGTGTGTGATATAAACTGTCCATCTCTTTTTCTATGTGAAATACTTCCTATTAGTAATAACACTAAAAAAGTGCATCTCTTCTATTAGTAACTATACTAAGAATTTGCGTTCATGTACCCAATGAAAATATATAGTGCGTGTACACAGCGGGCTTCGTATAACAATCGATGTATTGGCACCATGGGTCGCAAGGTCATAAGCAATTTCCATCCCGGAGTTGCCAGATCCAACGACCAATACATTCTTGCCAGAGTAGCTCTTGCCTGACTTGTAGCTTGAGGAGTGGATGACATCACCTGGAAAGTTTTCTAGTCCAGGGATCATTGGAATATTCTCTGCACTATTCTCACCACTTGCCACAACAAGAAACTTTGCCGTGAACTTGACTGTGGTACACTTTGACATGTCTGTTGCCACAATGGACCAACATTTTTCATCATTGTCATATGTGGATGACTCCACGCTGGTGAGATACTTTGGTTGAATGTTGAAACGCTCAACATAATCATCCAAGTACTTCACAAACAAGTTTTTTGGTATGTATATTGGGGCGTCTACAGGGTATGACATGTGTGGCAACTCACAGAACTCCTTTGCAAGATGCAGCTTGAGGCGATCATATGCACGGTTGCGCCAGAGTGACGCGCTACAGCTCTCGCGCTCGACAATGGCATAAGGAATCGAGAATTGACCAAGGCATGCTGCCCAGCACCAACAATCAACACTGGAACACTCTACATTTCAAGGGGAAGAGTTGACGAAGTTGTGGGATAAGTCCGGTGGTAGGCTGCAGTGTTTGTGTGTTTGCTCGATGAACTTTGGATGACAGGCTCGCGTATGGGGGCATATATATGTTGGTATCTTTCATGGGCCAATCTGTTTTTTGGATTGAGGGATGAAAAGGGTAAATATTTATTGAGGTCTAATCCTGGTGCGTACAAGTATTTCCATCTAAAAATGGAACCGTTGTTGGTGTGAAAACGTGTACTGATACAAAATAGGCAGGAAACACACTCTTGATCGATTGCTGTTATTGGAAACTTATCGGCCATCTTTTTATGTGTAGATTAAAGATTCTTCGTGTTTCTTTCCTTTCGCATCGTCACCAATAACAACTACTACTCTAATATTCAAGTGTTTCTTCCTCTTTCTATACGATATAGGATAAGGATAAGTCTAATTTCCAAACACACATTTATAGGCAAAGTCCTATTTCAATTTCTCAGGTTAACATAATGTGGATGACATGAAAACAATATCATCTCAGAAGGATTTGGTACCAACCATGTTAACTGGTTTTGCCGGCTAGTTTTGCCTCCGGTTCAGTTGTATGACGGCCAGTTTTGCCTCCGGTTCAGTTGACGACCATTGCCACGATATCTTTGGTATCAAAACAACGAGCCATTCGATGTTGTGAACAAACAAAAAGTGGAACTTTAGTTCAAATATTTGAAACCAATTTTTTAATATAAATTCGTTTCTATACTGAACACCCGTTTAATGTGAGGCCATATTTCAACTTTGGTACATGTATATTGTCCTACGCCTGAACATCAAATTGGGCGCTCATTGTATTTTAACTCTACACACCAGAGTGTGAATCCTCATAAACCCCCAAGTATTTTGTTAAAAAGAAACTAAACCACTTTACTGAAAATCCAAATTGTCAATCCTGTCTCGATGCGGTTTTGCAAACTTGTCTGGTTTCAAACTAAGCAAAACTGAACTGGAGAAGTGGAGCACGTACAGTTCATTGGATTTTGATTTGCCTAACTGAATAATCCACTACCTTGGGTGACATACATTTAGCATGGCGCAAACTGCAGACTGAACCTATCAAACATATGATTACATTCGATTTATGACCGCCAAGTCCAAATGATTTCAACATCTACCAGACTACCACTCTGCCCTCCGGCAGTTGGATCTTGTAAAGACTTGTCTAGTGGGTAGGTGGATTCAGGACTTCCTCACATGAAGGAGCGTGTGGTACAGACAAGTAGCTTCTTCTCTTCTGTCCAGATGATCACTTCCCTTGGATCATCTTTGCCTGCGGAGGAACTCCCGCATTTCTTGGTGGAACTCCGCGTTCACTATCAATCGCATCTTCTTCGCGTCCTCCCACAGCAAGTACCCGTTATCCCTTGCGTGGTCACAGCATTGCTCAAACATGTCCTGGACAAGTAAGTGGCACCCAGATGTAAGTATAGTGGTAATCAGACTACTAGAGTACAGGTTTTCAAATGTGTCCAAGCACCATCCATCCGCAGGAGCTGGCAGGGTTTGGTGGGTGAAAGGTTTATACCTTGCTCGGGAAATCTTCGTATACGTGTGACAGGACCATCTCGACCCTGTTACGGTCGTTCTCCCACAGCCTAATCTGCATCGGAGATTTGGCATTCTTCGGTTTTATGTATCTGTTGAAACAGATGATGTCTGGTATATGAGGGATGGGTTGCTGTGCTTACCTGATCTGTAACATTCTCTGGGACTATCGGTATTTTGTCGATGACACGAGGGTGGGCATTTTGCTGAAGGAATGAAATTATCTGACAAAGAAAAAGAAAAAAAAGCATAACTGCATGTGTCTATGTAACAATGAATCCTGTAGAAACGTGTAATTAAGACGATACCTGTTCAGCAGTGATCCCGTTATCAAATGCACCATACAGACTTTCTTTTGTAATAGCTCCCACAATAAGGTTTGGTAGTTGATACTCTACCCTACAAGACCATATTTGTTAAGGCATTCAACAAAGATTGAAACTGAGAACACAAGGGGTATGAAGGACTAACAAAATACAGCTACCAGTATGCAACTGCCAACAATCTTTTCGATCGATTGTGGAGGGTTAAGACAATAACTAGATTTACAAGCAGAGTCGGGTTCAACATTTTTGAGGGGCTTTGCATCTTGGACGTCTATACATAGTCAGGTTAATAAGCTAATAAGCAATCCAGTTTTGCTGCATTTTGTATTCCTAGATTTAGTACTTGACTCAGGTAGGAAAGTTGGCATTGCTTAGCTTATTCAAGGCATCTCACAAAGAAGATCAACAGCCCTAGTTGCTGCCTAGAACAAAAGCGAACCAATGCTGTCAGGATCATGCATCCAAATAACTGAACTAGCATAGAAAAATGCCACTCGACGCAGTTCTGCATTTTGTATTCCTAGATTTAGTACTTGACTCAGGTAGTTAAGTTGGCATTGCTTAGCTTATTCAAGGCATCTCACAAAGAAGATCAACAGCCCTAGTTGCTGCCTAGAACAAAAACGAACCAATGCTGTCAGGATCATGCATCCAAATAACTGAACTAGCATAGAAAAATGCCACTCGACGCAGTTCGGCCAGATTTGGTAAAACAATCTGGAAGCAGTATAGAACCGCTAAAGTGCTCGCACACACACAGAGAGAAAAAAATGTTACACTTCTGCACACCAAGCATTTCACATATTGATAACCAAGAGCACTAGGAACATGCTGGAGCTACTAAGCAGCATCCAAAGTGTAAAAATGCCAGAGACGAGCTAGGTTATATCACCCATCTGACAGCTGATGTACCTTGAAAAAAGACGTAGAATTTCACAGTGCAGCTTGGAAGCAGAGTACGCATACAACCTAAAGTTTGTCTCCACAACCACAATACCCTGCCACAACAATATCACAGTATCAACTTGTAGGTGGAAAATAGTTCATCTTCATTATGTGTCACTTAGGTGACAAGTTGGTGGAAGTTATGAAGAAGATCTGGAGAGCATAAAACTGCAATAGCAAAGGAAATGGGATGTTATTAAACCTCTTTGCTGGCAGCTGAATCTGACAAGCTCGATGAGAGATTTGTAGCCAATTTTGTAGGTATGAACCAGCTATCTTTCCGGCCCTGTTATTCTTAACTCTTAAAATCATATTTATCAAGCCGATCAGGGAAATAATCTAAGTTTTACCTGCTGCAGTTTGACTAACCCGAGCTCCATCAGATCCATAATTGCAACTCTTTGGACTTCTGACAGAGTACTTAGGCTGTAAGCCTGAAACATGAACAGAGAGATAAGAAAACTTGCGGTCAATTTGTAAGTTGTAACCAACATACCGAGCAGCAAGGTCTGAACAAAAAGATGTGCAGAATCAATTTAATATGATAACTGTAGTCCTGCGGCCCTTTAACTTCTTTTAAAGACTGGAATTAAATATTTCCTTAAACAAAATAATCTGGCGAAACAACGTTGATGGCCCTCAACCCCTGCCTATTAGATAGAACAGAACAAATACAAGAATATACTTTAGTATCTTTGAGATGCTCTAATTCATATATCGCATTACTGCTACAATTGATCTCTCTTCAACAAACCCCAAATCAATAATATTTATGCCTGTACACCTCTTGCTCATATTAATATTCCCTACTATTGTTCAAAGAAAACTGAGCCATGAGAAATACTTCCTCCGTTTCTAAATAATTGTCTTTCTAGCCATCTCAAATGGACTACAACATACGGATGTATGTAGACATATTTTAGAGTGTAGATTCACTCATTTTGCTCCGTATGTAGTCACTTGTTGAAATCTCTACAAAGACAATTATTTAGGAACGGAGGGAGTAGGACTTAATGATCATTGCAGACAAAGGTTGGGTAACTTTTCACTTCTGAATGGTTCTTAACATGATCATGTAAATGAATGTTTTACTTTACCGCTCCTTGTGTATGAAAACTAAGCTCCAAGAGAAATGATATCAAGTCCGTGGGGTCCACCCCACGTTCCTATTAAAAAAACATACGAGTCAGCACAGAAAAATACTCATGTCAAATCAAAAGGCATCTAAACATAAAATGACACCAATACCTCTGCAGATGAAATGTATTCTCTCATTATATACCAAAGCTGCGCATTTGTCTCCATCAGCTAGACAAATGGAAAAGAGTGAGAACTGAAGGCGGAAATCTGACAGATAATTTGTTCAACTGAGCTAAGCACAGACCAGAAACTGGAAGCCATTCTCACTTAGCTTTGCAGCTTCACCATCCCTGTTAAATGTATTGTATTATGAACTCATGATACTGAATTCATCATAAATTTGAATATACAGCCAGTTGAAAAGGAAGAAAACAGAGAAAAAAACAGGGCTACTAGCTTTAGAGAAGTCCCACTTCCATGATTTACAGAAGTATCTAAATTCGAATATATCAAGCCAGTCAACTGAATGAATTGTTAGGATCGCCAGTTAATCCCATTTTGCAACCAGGAGACATGAACACAATCAAGGTAAACAAACAGCAATTTACTGTCAGCTCACGGTTTCTTAAATTTACTAGTCTAATTTTTGTTAGATATTACTATGTCCATACCGACACTGCATATTATACCTAATTGTACTAGCAAGAGAAAGAGCTAACTTTACATGTCATGTCATTGAAATGAAATTTGGCTGTCATTACTCACTAGTTCATACGCAACCGATTGTCAAACAAGAGGAAAATTAGATTTGAACCTTGAACTCAGAAGACCTCGCTGGAACGTCTTCATCATAGACGAGCTGAAAGTGGTCCCTTTCTCAACTTGAGACGAGTTGATCAATTGCAGCAAGAAGCACTATTTTACCGTAAAAAAAAAGGAACACGCATTACTAGTTGAAGTGAACACATGTATTCTACCAAATGTGCAAACAGTATGACCCAATGAGCAAACAAAGAAAAGGTCAATGATATAAAATAAAACATGCATGGAAAAAAATAGAGTATAAGCTTTCTCATCCTAACCTCCCATTGATCAAGAGCATAATTTTCTAGTTCCACCAGTGTAGGCAATCTGCCAGTGACACTGAATGGTAGCGGTTCCCTTGGCAAACACCCGCTGCAGCAGAAATAAATGGAATTTGACCAACTAGTACTTTGATGGAACTTACGAAACAAAAGCCAAAGCAGTAAAACCTTAAGCACCATCCTAGTGATTTATAACATAATAAAAAAAATGATTCCATATTCTAAGATGAATAAAAACATGTTGAAACCATCATAACAGTAAGACAATAAGCAATTAGCTTCAAACAGAAGAATAAAATATCCGTATTGTATTCAACAAAATAGTTCAGAAAAACTTACCCACTAACCAAATACTTTTGCATGTTAGCCTGAAACTTATTATTCATCTTGTAGCTCACCTCCTTCCTTCTGTATGTGCATCAAAACAAAGTGAGCTAGAAATTGCATGATTCATTTGTAGACTACACAGTATGCACACAGTACACGAGCAGGTGAATTAGAAATTGCATAGACTAACTTGCATCATGCAAGTAATTCAAAACCTAATAAACTAAAGAATTCCTATTGCTACACTTATACAGAATAGTCATCAAAATAACGGAGCCAGGCACTGTTTACTACCTCTAATTAGAATTTTGTTTCCGCTAATATTTCAGCAACTTGGTATCCACCATAGATCAAATCGCTCATGTATGCTAAAGATATAACAGATGGCATCGCACCGGCAGCCCTGGGTCACTATGGCAAATAAAAATCACCATTCTGGCTTGTAAGTTCCAATTATTTGGCTCTTTGCTAGTCGATCAGATCCAGGAATGTTAAAAAGATCTTCGTGAAAATCTCAACCATACATACCAAGCACCAGATGGAGGTGGATGAGGTCTTACCTGTCACGTACTTCCACAAATACCCTGAGTTGGAGCAGCCTATCGATGGCAACCTTGTGCTTGGAGGCATATTCATCCAGCACCCACTCCTGCATAGCCGCAGCAGGCATCGGTGCCGACACGTACAGCATCTGAATCACGTACTTCTTTGCCAGCGGTGGGAACGACCTGAAGAAGTGGACGTGTGAAAAATCACAATGACAGCAACAAGACCTCGCCAAAATGTGTTGTGCAACTGGCCGGTTGGAGACCTGAGTACAGCCTCACAGATGAAGGCGGAATCGTAGAGCATGTCGAGTTTGGCGGCAGGCAGTGCAGCCACCATGTCCATGAAGTTCCGCGCGACCACCATTACCTGAGGCATCTTTGCAGCACCTACAAAGAGCAGGCGAGGTAGATAAAGAAACCTAGGTCATTTCGCACCCGAACTCAGCAATAATGATGAAAGTGCACGACAGATATCATAACATTAATGTTCTAAAACTGGAAATTCTCTGACAAAACTGCATACAAGATCAGCCAGTTCCTAACTAGACATAACTCCCACCAGTGTCAGCACTAGAATTGGTCTCTACTAACTTTGCAAACCTACAAGATAACTTACAGATCATAACTAAAATTTCGAAGAGCATGATTGGTTTGATGCCCAACATTGTAGGAATTAAAAAAAAGTATGTGACTGAACTGAACTAGTTAAACCGTAACGCTGTATTTGGGGCTACTACAGGAGGGTAATGTGGTGGAGCTACAAACAAATTGTTGGGCGAGAGGCCAAGCTAAAGAAGAAGACAGGAAATTTCAATTCTGAATCGATGTCATTAATAAGTAGCATCTGTAATGTAAACAACAATTGCTTTACATAAACTGTAAACAACAAGATCTTCAGTGATTTATTTATGCCACCACAGACGAATAGACAATAACATATTCAGGGCCTTGGAATTGAATTGGCCCCAATATCAGATCTACTTGACCCTGATGCTGACATTGCAACCGAGTTCATTTGTTTGGATGTTGGCATAATTGACCAAAACCTGAAATTCGCATGAGAAGCTTAATTCTAAAGCTTTTTTGGATGCTCATTCTCTAGATTTTAATTTCTCATTTGTCATAGGATGAACGTTGTACTTTGATGTAATGTTTAAGACTAAATCTATGCAATATGTGAATATATATGTATATATTATTATTTTTGGAAAGATTGCATGTCAAGAATACAACAACATCACTTGCACAACTTGCAATTAGGCATCAATTTGTATAGCATATCAATCAAGGGTGGGGTGGGGATTAGGGTTTCTGTCCAGGGGTTGGGAGGGGGTTAGGTGGCGGTTGCCATGGACTGGCTACAGGAAGTAGCAGCCATGGGGGGAAGAGGCTGCCGTGCCATCTGCCATGGCAGAGGGAGACGGGCGCGTGGGGGTGGGTCAGGCAGACGGCGGCGCGCGGGAGGGGAAGACGCGTGCGCGGGGAAGGAGGCGGGCACGCGGGGGAGATGAGAGGAGGAAGAGCACGGTGGAGAGGGGCTGACCTGCGCCGCCGGGAGCACGGTGGAGCGGCGTCCGAAGTGTGTGTGTACCGGTGGCGGAGCCGCGGGGGGCGGCGGCGGCGGCGGCGGCTGTGCCCTGTCCCCTGTGCGACGCTCCGTCAGGGCCGTGTGCTGCGTCGATGTGTTGCGTTGGGCTGCTGGGCTGCTGCTCTGTCCACTGTGAGCCGGCCCATGTAGCTGTTCCCCCTCTGCTTCCCTCGCTCGCGCTCCGTTTTCTCGTTTTTCTTTTCGTCTACGTCTACGTACAGGCCGCTCGTTCCCTGACCTCGCCTCGTCAGCCAAGTTGACCTTTGACCACTTGACATTTGACTTTGCAAATGATTCACAAAAATTTGAAATAAATTCATAAATTTTAAAAAAATAATAGTGAAGCATGAAAATTTTCGCAAATTTTTTAACAATGGAAAAAACTTCATAAATGTGGAAAAAAGTTCACGAAGATGATTTTTCTTGTGAATTTGGAAAATTCGCAAATTTTGAAATAAATTCATGGTTTATAAAAAAATAGCGAAACTTAAAAAGTTCGCAAATTTGAAAGTTCACAATTAAAAAATATGAATTTGAAAAAGTTCACCAGTTGAAGAATGTTAGTGCATTTGAAAAAAGACCATCGATTTCAAGAAAAAAAAGTTCATGAATTTGAAAAAAATACGAATTTTGAAAAAAAATATCACAAATTTGAAATGAAATCACCTGTTCTGAAAAATGTTCAAAAATTAAAAAAACACAGATTCTTTATAAAAACATGAGTTTGAAAATAAAAGGAAAAGGTAAAAGGAAACAAAAAGAAAAAAAACTTATAAAAACCGGTGAAAAACTACCAACGAACAGCCCAGAAAACCGGCAAGAACCTTAACCAGTAGAGTGGTGATAACCGGTCGGTAGCCCAACTTTTTTTTAGGCAAGGTCGGCAGCCACCTAGACTTCCGACCCAGTGGGGGTTGTGCACACCATACCATTTGCACTCTATTTGGCGCCTGAAGCGCCAAATAGGATTCGGGTTGGATTTAGGTATGATTTATTTTTCTTCATCGTTGGGCAGGCCACGACCGAGGTCAGACCTCACGTCGCTCGCCATACCCAATGGACAGACATTAGGGCTACTCCAACGTTGGGACGTATTTGGTCTGCTCGCGTCCATTTGGGTCCCACACGGAAGAGTAGAACACCCGGCAGTTAATAGCATCCCAAAAGAAATTCATAACCATTATCCAAAGCAAAACTTACAAAAAGGGTCGCATCCCCGGGCGGCCAAATTAGACTCCCGTGCTCCAAGTCAAACAGGGGCCACTGGATTATGTCAAAGGGCAGGCACGTGTGGTGCGTGTGTTCACCGGTCAAAGCATGGCACGATGGGCATGCCAAAGCACTCTAGCATTGATGGGTAAGCAAGCGGTCAAAGCATTAGTTCAAGTGCACACAGTTGTGATAATACGATAAATAATCTCACGTTAATTATCAAGTGCATATACTCATCCCTATGAACGCACACACGCACACTCTATCCTTATGAGCACCTTCGAAAGACTGAGCCGGCATATCATCTTGAAATTTACAAAGTCACCGTAGGCACCTCGTCGTCGACTAGAACGTCTCCTCCCACTGAATGCGCATCGCCGAAAATCCTGAAATAATCTAGGAATAAATGCGAGCACCAGGACTTGAACCCTGATGGGCTGAGGATACCACGGTCCCTCTAGCCATCCAATCACACGCTGGTTCGCGGCGATCCTAGATAGTCGAAGGCAACCCCACAAGCCACAATCTGATATGATGCAGAAGGGGTGGGAGTTCACTATTTTTCTCCAATGCACAAAAGAGGCTACCACAAAGCCATTAAAAGGTAAACACGGACATATTTTCCATATTTTTCTTTTCGAACGGTCATTTACGGTCGACATTAACCTCGGCGCAAGTAACAACCGTTATCCGAAATTTCAAATCGACATTTCCATTTCCCGGCGTGTACTCATGTGCGGTCAACATTAACCTCATCACAAGTTTACATACTTACGAGAATAATACAAATAATGTGTATTAATGAAGGTGATAAGGCGGTTGGAAAGCAGATATGAGGTGATTTTAGACACACAAATAAATGCGAAGATACCAAGCGCATACTTTTGAACACATAAATTATTTTTTTTGGGGGTTGTACCACCCACAAACATCAACTATATGATCCTTGATTATCTCAGAAAATGACCACCTTAAATTTCAACGATGGTCAATGGATACAAATGTGTTATATGTTGATCTTGATTTGGGACAAATGAGGGGTTGATAAGCCACAATACAAACCACAATTTTATACGAATGCGGAAAAGGGGATTTCTGTTCGACATACATAGATGGGAGATGACTCCGAAGTCATACAAACATAATATGCGGAATACACGGATAAATACGGAGATACCGAGCACACCAAACAAACACTTCCACGTCTACATCCACATCTACATCTACATCGATTGTCGGCATTAACCACACCGCAAGTAACTACACCGTTGTTTGAATTTTTCATATCGCATAAAGAAGTACGGTTTGGCAGCGGTGTCCATTTGACCTTCACAACTACTAGTAGTATTGATCATATTAATGATGCCCTTCAAAGGAAGTCGTGTCCTATCTTCCAAATTATTTTATAGGCCAAAATTTAACGAGACATCGGTGGTAGATTATTTCAGAGGGCAGGCACGTGTGGTATGCGTTTCACCGGCAAGGTAAACGCCATGCAACACCAATTTTAAGATTTTATTTATCTTACTAATTAATTTGCACGAGTTATCAAAGCATGTCGCATACAACGGACATGTGAAAAGAGTAGCGATATTTTTTCGAGGGAAGTAGTGAAAAGTACGGTACAACGGCCCACTCATATTCACACTTCTACGGAAGCACCAAGCACATACACACTACCTCTATAAGCATCTTTTAAGAGATTGAGCCGACAAATTTAAAATTGATAAAATCAACACAAACGCCTCATTTGCAATAAAAAAAAGTCATCTCCCATTGAACAAACCACCAAAAAGCCTGGAATAAACCTAAAAAAAATGTGAGCACCAATGCCAAATCTAGGACTTGACCGACGCTGGTTGCTTCCAACACAACAGAACTAAACCTCGGAGTGAAGTGGTTAAGTATACATAATTGCGAGAATGCAATGACTTATGTGCATTAATCAAGATGATAGGGCGGTTGAAATGCCCAATGATCCTGGACAAGAATCTTCATATCGGGCTTAAAAGAGCGGATCTTTCGGATCATAAAAATCGGTGATCACAGGGGCATACATGAATTAAATGCGGAGATATCAACTGCACATTTACGAACACACGAATAAATGCAAGGATTTTCCACCACACACCTACTAGCACTACCTTTGGTTTCAGACATAAAAAAAAAGAGAGCCGACCACCCTAAATTTCAGCCGTGGTCGATGGATGCAAACGTGTTATGCGTTAGTTTCTTTTTTTTGAAAGAGTTGTGCAGTAGTCTAGAGACAACTATACTGGATGTTGAAAAGCCGCAAACACAAACCATACATAACCTTATACGACCATGAACGAGGGGGTTTTTCTTTTCTGCTTATGGACATAGACAAGAGGAGACCGCAAAGCCATGTAAAACTAAATGCAGAGATATATGGAGTAAATACGAATATGTGGGGTATCGTGCAAACAAACACCTCCACATCTACGGTCGACATTATTAATAACTTAGATGGCATAGAAGGGGGGGGGGGTTATTTACCCCTCACACACACATGAAGAGAGATGATCGCGAAGCCACAAAAATAAATACAGAGGTATACATGAGTGAACACATAGATAACGGGTACTCCCTTCATTTTTTTTACTTTGTATAGTAAGATTTTTTGAAGTCAAGATGCATATGATAATATCGATTTCATATCCTGAATGTTGATACTTTCCATATAAAATTGGTCAAACTTCGCAGAGGGTTTGAGTTGAGACAAATTTTATATGAGAACCGTAGAAGAAACAAAGAGAGTACAAACAAACACCTCCACATCTACAGTCGACATTATTAATAAATTCAACACAAGTGAGTAACCATCGCTGTCCCAAATTTTTCCAAATCGCATATCCATTTCCCGTTTCCCGGCGAGCCGTCACGTCCGTCCGCCTCCGCCCGCCCCGCCGCTCAACCTCAACCCCACCCCCACCCCACTCCCCGCTCCGCTCTCCGGTCTTCACAAGTCTTTTCTTTCTCTTCCCCCCACGCCACCGTCAAACTCCAGCTACGGTCTCCCGCGGCAGCCCCGCCCCGCCCCGCTCCCCATTCCACCCCCCACCCAACCCGCGACCGCTGCCGCTCCCGCTCCTGCCCAAGAAGAAAAAAGTGAGCTTGGCGAGCCGCCTGCCGGACGGAGAGCTGGTTGGTCGGCGGCGGCGAGGAGGCGGGCGGCATGGCGGGGCGCGCGGCGGTGCGGAGCTGCGTGCAGACGGCGCTCAAGGCGGCCAACTCCGTCGTGGGGCTCGCCGGCATGGCCGTCATCCTCTACGCGCTCTGGGTGCTCCGCGCCTGGTCCCAGCAGGCCGCCGACCACCTCCCCGCCCCCTGGTACCCTCCCCTCCCCTCCCCACGCTCCTCCTCCTCCTCCCTCAACTCCGCAGGCAGATCTCGCGTAGCGCGGCGGCTCGCGTCGCAATCTCTGCCTTCGCCTACCTGCTTACCGCTGGATTTGCTGCTTTATTCCCCCCATCCTTGCCGCCGCTCCCGATTCCCCCGACCGAATTCGCGGCGGAATCCGTCGCTCAGACAGACAGACACCCGCCGCACCCACCTCCGACCGAATTCCCAGCGAAATGCGCGTATCCTGCCTGCGCACTGCTTCACCAGAGGCAGCAGCGACCAACAGAGGATCAGGATCAGTTCCGTGCTCGAGAGAGGGATCGGGAAGTGGCGTGGGAACCGAACCAAGCCCAAAAGCGCCCTCCTTTTTTCGTGACTGCTGACGGGCGGGACACTCAGCAGCAGCCGCTGTTCCACTGAATCCGTGTGCAGTGACGACGCGCAGGGAACAAAAGGGCAAGTGGATGCAGGTGCCATTCGGTGGTTAGGGCGACCGCCTTTCCAATTCTGCTTTGGAATTGCGCCCTACAAATTTAGGTAGGCGGCTGCGATGTGTCGTCGTCACGACGTGATGCAGCGGATGGATGGATGGATGGATGTATTTGGTGGGCAGTTGATTGGTGGGCTAGGCTGGGGCACTCATGGAGGATAAAGAAACAACAGCGATTTGTGCTCAACAATCGCTTTCCCCAACTTAGGCACGTCTGTAGTGATCGGCTTCTTCCCCTTTGCTTTGCTGTTACGACGTCGACGCCTCGACGCGGCGCTGTGCACCGGATGGTTTATGCTACGTACCATGTTTTTTATGCTGGGCCTGACAAATTTTTTAGGAATCCATGCCACCAGTATTCAAGGAATTTTCAGGTGTCTTGCTTGCATATAGGAGTATGTAATATGGAATGGCTGTTTGGATTGAAAAGAATTCACTTGTTGTGCAGGTTTATATACACTCTTCTCAGCCTGGGGGTCATCATGTGCTTGCTGACCTGCTCAGGCCACATCGCCGCCGAAACTGCCAACAGCCCCTGCCTGTCTTGTGTATCCTTGAAACCGGCTTGCGTGGCACCTGCTACTGGTTTTTCAAAATTCCTCAAAGCCTTTTGCGTTGTCGCATAGAGGCCAAACCGTTGTCGCATAGAGGCCAAACCTTTCAGTTTCTTTTTCCCATTAATGACATCTCCATTTAAAATATTAATGATATTTCCAAAAAAAGAAGGAAATTGCTAGCACGTAAGTTTTGAAATGGAACCGTTGGCTCCTAATAATAGTTGGCTGAAACCTCCCATGTCCCAGTTATGTTCTTGGAGCTCTGTGACCTTAGATGTACTGTGATCTGGTGCTATGGACTATTTTGCCTTAACCTGACATGTATGTAGCACATGATCTTTGTATTCTTGCTTGTCATACTGGAAGCTGCAATCGCCGCTGATGTATTTCTGAATAGCTACTGGGAGGAGGTAAGGAGCACTTCAGCTGCTATATGTACTTGCTATTTCTAATATATATCAGCCATTTGATTTGTGATGGTTTGATAATCCCCAAACCTGCAGGATTTCCCAGATGACCCATCCGGGAAGTTTGATGAATTCAAGCATTTCGTGAGATCAAATTTTGACATATGTGAATGGGTAGCCCTCTCGGTGCTGGCTGCTCAGGTGAGAGAATCTATGCAATGAAACTCAAATCTTCTTTCTTGTTTGCCTCCCATGCTTGCAACCCGTAGTCAATAAATTATGTTAAATATATTGCTGAAGTAGGACTTCAGATGATATTATGACCATCTAATTACCTTTCACATTTCTGCATTTGGCCAACTGCCACTGTACTTTTCAGAGAATAACTTTTGGGCATAAATCATTGTATGTAAATACAGTTTATTTGATCATTCGCAGGCGCTGTCAATCATTCTTGCGATGGTACTCAGGGCCCTTGGCCCCGAAAATGAAATTGAATACGACAGTGACGATGATGCAGTGCCCGCAAGGCTGCCTCTCCTAAGGAACAAGCCCCAGCATGGTCCAAACTATGGCGAACCTAACTCACCTCGCAGGATTGATTCATGGCATGTGCGAATCTTAGACAAGGTGAGATGTTTATCTATCAACAAGCATCTCTTCCCTCTTCACGTTGGTGCACTGTTTCTCAATCTGTACACCGTGACTGAAGCCTTGCAACTGTTAACTTTCAGGCCAACGAACAATAAGATTCTTCTGACCTTACATGTCGAAAACCCTCCGGAAGGTTTCGCTGTCCCGATCCCTGAGGGTTACAACAGCCGACCTGAGGATATGATGATACTTTTTCTCTGAAGTAGTAGTGAGGATTGATACAACGACGACGGTGTGGTACCCGAATGGCTACTTTTATTGCCTTTCGACATGCGCAAGTATTTGAGTAGCATGTAGCTAATCTTACAGCCCCCCTCCGCTGATGTATGAGATGAATGTTGTAAAATGTTTCACAGATAGATGATGGATTGATGCAATGTCTTACCCAATACAAAAGAAAATCACCCTGATAGTCTGAATGCCATGCAATTTATGTTTCTGTTTATGTTTACAGAACGTGGGGAATTTCTCCTGAATCCTGCCGGGATGGGACTTTTTTCATGCTAAATTTCAAAGTTTTGCAAGTGTCTTAGCGGTTAGTTGAACACTTAATTGTGCCTAGTGCACTGTAAGGTACATACCCAGTAGTTGCTTGGTCGATCGGTATCAGTAAGGTACCACTCCCTCTGTAAACAAATGTAAGATGTTTTGGTTAAACTGTCAAAAACGGCTTACATTTGTTTACAGCGGGAGCAGTATATTACGGAAAAATGTCAGTCAGACAACAATCTCAAAACTGTCAAATATTTTTAACTGGTAGTAGAGGAAAAAGAGCTGAAATGGTGATGTAGTCCATATTGAAATATTCAAAACATCTTATATTTGTGAACGGAGGGACTATTCAACTGAAGCTACAGATCATATTCATCAGCACTAAAACGAACCAGCACATAAATAAACAGTACTGTACTACATAAAAAAAATCTGAGCACAACCCTACACTTCCAATCAGAGCTCACTGTAATTACAATTGGTGGGCACTCAATGATACCAAAACTGCAAATGTTTACACACACAAAAGAGCAGACAGAGAGTTTATTTATTACAAGAAAAATGACCCAACCCAATGAACTCAACTTTGGTAACAATGATACATCAGATCAGATGCAACATGGCACCTCAATGGTTTATTGATTTGATACAACAACAATCATGTGACTGATAAACTTGCTTATTGATTGATACAGTGAGTGGTCTGCTAGGCACAGAATAGGAAGAATGCTTTCGTCTCGGGAGGTTAAGCAAACCTAAAAATAGTGTACAACATCTCCACTGAAGCAGGAGCGAGCATTATCTTATCCTTGGTGAATCTGAAGACCTTGTCCACCGACCTCGACTTCGAAGCAGCGGAAACCATGCGACTCTAGCTCCACGGTGACCTTCTCCAAAACTAACTTGGACAATACTGAAAGTTATGATGTCAAGGAAGCATCACTGCTGAGTCGGTAGATATAGAAAAACCGATTATATATCAAAATGTTTGTGAAACTCAAAAGAGTACCAAACATTTATTAAGCATTCCAGATTAAATGAGCATACAAGAACTCTGAAACTCTTGGTTTGCATGCATCTAACAGACCTATTCATCAAGTGGGTACAGTTGTACCACAGAGAAATTAAAGGATATTTACAAGTACAAACCATCAGTAAACATTAAGCAATTTCCAGTTCCTCCTTGCTACATCAATAAGTTTTGACAGAATAACCAAATAACAATTCAGAAAATCTTCACATGTAAAAATGTTAAGTGGCGAGGATCTAGCTTTTACTGGCAAGTCATTTTAATGTTGACATTCTTCATTAACAGAATGCCAAAGACTGCATTTGTGCAAAATTCGATTTCTGGAAACATTCAGTTAAAATGTCATGAAGAAATCAACTGAAAGGAAATGATATGCTGGATCTATGGAATTTAAGCAATATAAAAGGTACACAAGTAATAAGATATAAAAGGATACGAGTTGGTATCAACGTCAAAACACAGCCTCCACCACCAGCTCCGGTGAGCTTCGAGACCAAGTTATACTTCAATGTCGAGCGCAGCACGGTTTCTATAGAAGAATGACTGACTCCCATGCACTGGAGCAAACCTTGGTTCATCTCCATGAGTTCTGCTAGCTTTTCTTCCTTTGAGGTCATGGCTATCTCATCAGTAGCAGCTAACTCGACGATGCTGGAAAGCTCTTCACTAATAGTGTTCACTGCATGGAAGACGGACGCCATAGCATCCGGATGCCTAGATGCTCTTTCAGACACACCAGCAACCAGAGCCTTGGTGTTCCTACCAACCCTTGTATCAGTAATGAGCATTTTGACTGGATTGCCAGATTTGAGGTTCGTCAATTCTCCCTTCTTGAATTTGATCATGCTTCCTAATAGTCATGTAACAGATGTATTTAAATCTCAATGACATGTTAAGCTATAAGATATTCCTATTTTAAGTTAAAAATACAAGATGTTTCTAGTACGAAACGACTCGGGTGAGATTTTCATGACTGAACTCTTATACTTACAGAATACTCATATTCAAGTTAAAATATAAGATGGGACACACTTTAGTTGGCAACAACAGGCAGTTAATAATTTAAACTTTTAGCGCACAACGGCAGCGGCGTTGAGGAATAGGTTCATGAAACAACCACATATAACCTCAATACTGATTTCTACACTACAGGAAATATCGTAGTTGTAACGCATTTTGGCGCGAATCGAAAGATTCTAACCAATCAAGAGGAACAACATACCAAAAGTGCTGACAGCGTTGTCAATGCCAGAAGGCTTGCCATGAATGATCTTTTCCCCCTGGAACGCCCACGTGTTAACCAGCTCAAGATGATCCTTCCCCAACAACCGCCACTCTGTTCCGTCGACGGCGCCCTCAGCGCAAACCACTCCTGCCGCCGTCAGCAGCGCGCCCGACAACGACACAGAGAACGCGGCCGACGAACCGAGCCCGGCCCCCATGGGCAGGCCCGAGCTCACCACGACCTTCCCAGGCCTACACCTGCACAAAAGAAAATAGCTGCATCAATTTTACTAGTTTCAGCATCAGAAGATTTGCTTGGGGGAAAGAAAGCTGCCGACTGACCCCAGGATGGAGGTGTAGAGGTAGAGGAACGCGGAGAGGCCGGCGGAGAGCCAGATCTTGGCCTCGGGTATCTCGTGCAGCTCCACGAGCCTGGCAATGGCGGCCAGCTCGTCCGGGGAGCAGGGCCTCGGGGCCTGCAGCTCCGCCTTGCGGCAGGTCTCGCCCAGCGCCTCGAGGAGGCGCGAGCATGGCCACGAGAAGGCGAGGCCCGAGTCCGTCAGGTCAACCTCCACCACTCCGGCGCCGTCCTCCCCTGCGAAAGACGAAGCAAACGGCGAAAGGCAAGAGCGTCAGTGAGGATCAGGAAGGAATCGGGCGTTTGTGGGGGGCCGGGGAGGGGACCTGAGGGGGGCAGGTGGAGGGAGGACTGCGTGTAGAGGTCGATGGCGGCGGCGACGGCGGCGGAGCCGTGGACGACGGCGTGCTCGCCGGCGAGGATGATCTTGCCGGGCGCGCGGGCGCGGATCTCCATCGATCCGAACCTTTCGGCCTCTGGCTGCCTCCCTCGCGCTACTGCCGCCGCTGTGTGATCCGCGGGCGGCGGTGGCGCATAGGAAGTATCGCCCGACGTGGGGAAAGATTCAGAGGATCAAATCATGGCGCTCCTCCTCTGCGCGCGGCAACATACAGCGGCGGTGGCGGCTGCCGATGTGGGTGAGCTCGGGTAGGGTGGGCGCGCTGGCGGCTGGACGCTGGCCTCTCGGTGGGATGCGGAAGCATTCAATGGTCGCCGGCGGCTGCCTGAACGCAGCGACGGGAACTTTGGATTAGGATTAGGATTAGCAGCCCCCTTGTCAAAATCTTCCTAAAAAAATCAGAAATTTCCCACGTTTGTTTGTCTAATTCTATGGAAGGAATGCCAGCATTTATGACATCAATTCAATATCATTAGATCGTTGTAAAAGTATATTTTTTTTCCTATTTTATCTGTTTGATATTAAGAACGCAGACAATATTTTCAGCGAAATTAACCGAGCACTTGAAAGTTTGGCCGTTAAAAAGGCAACATAGGTTATATTTTAGAGCTCGATAAGCATTTAGGTTTTCAGCCGACCAGGTTAAAAGCCAAGAAGTCCGAGTTAGATTCGGTCAGTAGGGGGCCGAGTATTCGATCATGGGAAATGGTTCGGTCTCTTGGTTATGGCTTCATCCCAGCACCATGATCCGGTCTTATAATTTTTTTCTAAGATTACTGTTATAGTGGAGTTGGTTTTTGTCCGTTCGCCTTCACCCTTTGTCCCTAGTTCGTTTGATTTTTCTCGTGTGCGTCGCACCTCCTGCATTAACTCAACAAATCAAATCAAATCTTTATCAAAACCTCAACTAAATACTTTCTTCTTTTCTAAATATAAGTCTTTCTAGAGAGTTTAATACAGACTACATGTGGATGTATCTAGACCTATTTTAGAGTGTAGATTCATTCATTTTGCTTTGTATGTAATTCACATTGAAATCTCTAAAAAATACTTATATTTAGAAATGGAGGGGGTAAAAACTTACCCTGCCTTCACCTACCCATACCCTCACCCTTCCATGCAACCCCCTATCCCACTGGTGCGATGCCTCTCCACCCCCATCCGTTGGGCATGTCTCAACAATGGCAAGCGCCAAGGTGACACCCCTCCCCCTCTCTTTTTCCATCGAGATTCTTTTGTCCACCAGTGGTACGCCCAGCAGGTGATGCCCCTCTCCTCCATGCATTAACTCGGGGTTCCTCTATCTTCTTTCCCTTGGCTAGCCGTGGTGGTGATTGAAAGGCGAGCATTGGCAGGGGTGAATGGTGGTGGATCCCTTTCCCTCATGCCCATGTCCCTATCATCTCTTCCTTGTTGCTTTGATTCCTCCGATTGTGGGATAGCAACCATCACTCCATGATTTTTCTATCTCTCTCTTTCTTCCATCCTTGATTGTCTGATGCTCCCGTGATGGATGGCATGGAAATCCCACCGAGTATTCCAGTCCTCGAGTGTCTTCCTTGCGACAAGGTACAAACCAATTTGTTGATGACCATATCGATTTTTTTGGCTTGAATCCTCATTGATTATAATATGATGTTACATTGCATTTTAGCCCAACCAATGATTTTTCATCGGCTGGTGTATGTCATTATTGCCCAGCCCATACACCCCTCCTACACTGAGTAAACTTGAAGCCACTTATCTTAATTCTAAGCTCTAAAATGTCATATTACTCACCTAGTATTCTTAGATCCATGTTCTGACATATCGGTATGATGGCCAAATTATAAGTAAAAATGATATGCTTTGATAAATATTGCCAATAAACGCTAGGGTGTGTCACTAAGTTCCAACTAAAAAAGTTTAGTTTGCCTTTTTTTTACAAACAACTTTGGTTTTTCTATTGATATTACTGTTAGCTATGAGTAATTTGAAGATTAAGTGCAGAAACTTGATGCAGAAAAGATCCACTAGAATAAGGTAGGTGTCAGCTATGGTTTGGCCGTGACTCCATGGTATAACCAATTTGGATGGATGTTCCACCTGTTTAGCTAAGAAATAATAGATACAAACATGGGCAATAGATCAATATGAAGATCATTAGCTGCCCCATAATGAAACCGCTAGTAGTTGCAGAATGAATATCTAAGAGGGACCTATGGAGAATGTAGTCATAAATCTATAATAGAGTCAGACCACAACGACCGAACTAATTATCGTCATAAAAAATCTTAGACTACTAAACACTACACCTGTAACTAAATATATAACCTTTTTCAGTTCAAATTGAACTGCAAACGTGTCTTATATTTAGTAACAGAGGTAGTAGAAAAGATTTGAAATCACGACATGGTTCTATTGGTGTTCAACCACTAGAATATGTATGTCCCGTTGCAACGCATGTGCATTTAGCTAGTTTCTTTCTAAGATCTCACCATACTTGAGGATGGGTCATAAAGCTATTTTCTGCTTATGACCCATGTTTTTGCAACAACGAAGATGAAAGAAAAAAACATCTTAGTTGCTTAATCTATGCATTTTTTGCTCATGTGATTTTTTCCCTCATAAAATTAGGAACGCGAAAGTTTCCCGGACGTGGTGTTTCTGAGCTCGAGGTCAAAAGAGCTTGGATGAACAGTAAAATCCAGAAAATTGGAAAAGAAAAACAAAAAACTTGGGTTTTTTGGGGGGGGGGGTGGGAGGGTTGCGGCATTCACAAATGTTTTGATTGCTCACAAAATTTCAGCAAGGAATGACGTGCGTGGACGTCGTGGTTTTTGCCACAACTTTCAAGAATGTCATTTCACGATGAAATTTTGCAAACACTCAAAACATTCGTCAAAGTTGGTCACAACAACATAAATCAGAAATCTGTGGTCCTGCTATGTTTGGTCCCTAAATTCCACCCACCGCGTTATTAAAGTCCGTACCAATCGTCATGTACTGTGGTACGTAGTATATGCACCGTAAAGTCGGTAGTACCAATCGTCCGTATGTACAGCACAGGGCATGTACTGTACTAGCTTTACTCGCTACGCTCTACCAGCGTCCAGCAGTGTACTGTGGTATGTACTGTACCCATGTAGTACTACTGATAAACTTGCTATCCTCACCCGTAAATCTGTAGGCATACATCTTAAGCAACCTCTTTAACTGAATCAACAGAAGAGGTTAGAATAAGCTAGTAAAATTTTAAGGCCAGCAATCGCGCACACACAGAGAAAAGGAGAGCTGAAGCAGCCATGCAGTCAGTTGAAACTATATGTAAATCACATTAGCACATAAATAATACACCCTCCATTCCGAATTATAAGATGTTATAAATTTTTTTTTTGAGTCGGATATATATAGAGGAGACGCGTTTTAACGTACCTGTTCAATCGTTTCAGTCTGTATGTAGTCCATATTGAAATATCTGTTCACTCGTTTCAGTCTGTATGTAGTCCATATTGAAATATCCAAAACATCTTATATTTCGGGACGGAGGTAGTACATGCACTGTATGTCTGTCCCCATCCAGATTACAGATATGTACAGGCATTACCCTACTGCACAATAACACATTGTTATTCTGAATTTCCCTGAACATTTCCATGCAAACTGTAAATCTGTACATGTATTTACAAAGCCCGAGGACCCTAGGTAGGGTGCTCTCACACAGGTTGGGTCTCTCTGTCAGGCTGCTCCATCAGTCCATGGTCAGCCACATCCTAGGACGAGGAACATCCTCTGCATGAACCAACAACAACAACAAGCCATGCGTCAACGCTCCCAGAAAGAAAGAACAGTCGCGAGCAAGTCATCGTCAACGGCTCAAGGTTATTTTACATGGGAATCATAGGCGTCGAAGATGTTGTCCAGAGTGACGAGGGGCAGCTTCTCGATGTACGCGAACAGGCGCCTGATGTTCTCCCTGGTCACCGTCGCCATGTCGACCACGTCGCGGTGGTCGGTGAGCATCCATAGGTCGCCGGAGTTCACTCTCTTGAGGCTGTCCCGGCAGAAGGGGCATGATTGAGATCTCGTGCGCCTGCAACCAGGATGAACACACGGTTCAGTGACCAGAGCAGTCGTTTGGCAGCAGGCAGTTTAGTAAAATGTGATTGTTCATTTGCAGAGAAAGCTCCTCTGCTCATGCTCTCAAGGTACAAATTGGTAAACAAATTTTCCGAGGAGCTATGAATCAGTTAGTTTGGGGAACTCCTTCGTCTAGCTGATCAAGAGTCCCATGTAGTCATTCTGCTAATGTAGACATGTAACGTATAACCTTGTGCTTGGCAGCAGAGTTTCAGAGCTCTGTGGCAACCGTCTAGCAGAACCAGGCTGCAACTTATTTTACAGCTTAAAACCTCAAAAATTTCACTTTCGTCACGTGTACGCGGTGAACTTAACTTGCAAATTTTTCGAGAAACAACTAATTTTGTAAATTTCTAATGCTTAATAACATTAAGTGATACTCCCGTAAGAAAGTCAGGCCTGGTAAGAATCAAGGACAGAACTGGCAAGCAGATGCAGAGGTTGCTGCATAGTATTTTCCATAAATGATTCTCACGCGGCCATCTTAATTACTCATAGTTGTGCATTGCCATCTGCATAAAGAGGCCCCGGTGGCTACTGCTGAAGCACTTAATAACACCAGAATGAAGTGTCCACTAAGCTACCTCTGAAGCTCGCATTAAACATGTTTGCTCTGGTTGAAGTGAAGTGGACTGAACATGGCAGAAAAACTGAAAAACGAATGATAACGCGAGGGGTTCAGGTTCTTGTTCTGGCTCACCATTGACGGTAGCACTTGATGCACATGTCGTGGCTGCAGTTGGGCAGCACGACCCTGCTGTTAAGCTCCATGCAGATCCCGCACTCCTCCTCCTCTATCTCGGCGTCGATCTCGGAGACCGGCCTCTTGCTGTCCTCCGGCTCGTCTCTTCTCCTGTATCTCTCGGAGCACGCCGCCCTCTGCCTCCGGTCGTCGGAGTCGCTGATCCCGTGCTCCAGTTGCATGAGCGAGGGGAATATCACGGCTGCAGGCAGACAGAGAATGGGCATGAGTAATATCACAAGTCGAATCTCCAAGCCGACACACTGACAGCGTGAACATCTGCTGTTCTTGTCAGTTGTTTACAGAGTCAGTGTTTACCGTAGAACTCCCTGATGCTGGCCTTCCTTTCGTGGGTGGACATGGTGGTTGTGCCGTCCACATAGACCTGCAGAATCAATGGAAGCAGAGAGGATGGATTCCGTGAGAACACAAGCACATAGAGATAGAGATGGAGATAGAGATGGAGATGGAGAGAAGAGAAGTGCCTTGTAGATGAGGATCCTGAGGAGGCCGAGGGCGCCGGCGAGGCTGCAGTCGGTCCACTGGAGGAGGAAGAGGAAGAGGCGCGCGGCGGGGCTGTAGGACATGCGCATCTGCAGGCACGCGCCGTCGTAGTCCCGCGAGCACTCCGCCGCCCTGCGCCAGACACGGATTCACGACCCAGACCTGGAAGGAATTCAAGAAACTTGGTCCTTTAATTTGGGGGGAGGGAGGGAGGGGACTGACTCACAGCGTGTTGGCGTGCTGGATGTCCGCCTCCAGCACCTTGAGCGAGTCCCTGAACGACCTCCGCGCGGCGCACGGCGCCGCCGCCACCACCATCTCCCCCTCCCCCTCCTCCGCCGCCGAATGAAACCCCGCCGCCAGGGCAGAGCAGAACCCCCGGCGCAAGCGCGCGCGAGAACCCTCGACCCCGACGGCGACGGCGGCACCGGAAGTGGAGGGCTGCTCTCCGGCTCCCCGCTCCGCTCCACTCCACCGAAAGCAGGCCTGCCTCCACTCCCAGCTCCAGTTGGTGGTCGTCTCCTTTTCGGCCGGCCGCACCGCACCGCCCGCCAGTTCTGTTGCTATAGGCTGTAGGTTGCGTGGGCGGAGGGAGACCCGCCGCCGCCGCCACGCGTCCGCTCCCGCCGCTCCGAGGAGTCCAAGTGACAGGCGGGGCCCCGTGCGCGCGGGAGGGTCGCCGTCGGTGTTTCCTGCGGTTAGACGCTGGCAAGTGGGGTACGGTCCGCGTGGGGGCGGGGTGTCGGTCGGATACGGGTGGGCGCGCGGGCGTCGGGGTGCTGCTGGTAGGAGGGCGCGGGGGCGGCCGCCCGGGCGCTGCGGTCTCGTGTCACGTGGGCCCGGTCATCAGTTCGCGTGCCCATATTTACACGTCGGACACACATTTTCTAATTGACGGTGCTGCCCTCCAATTCAATTAGGATTAGAGTTTTTATTTGGTTTATTCATGATTTTGGCCGGGTCAACTATTCTCAAGGAGCTCCCTAGTTGAGGTGGGATGTTTAACTTTGGATTTTGATTCAATTTTTTGACGGGGTCAATGATTCCCGAAATTAATCGTCAACAACTAGCCTAAAAAAACACATCAGTCCAGGGTACTCTTGTTGGGATACCCTTCTCATGTGGGCCATGAGGAGATGATCATTTGAGGCCTTTTTTTTAGGCAGCCCGAAGAGGTGCATGAGCCCACTACCCATTAGGGTTATGACCTAGGGTCATTTTGGACTTTGCACATGTGTGGATGGGGATGCTTTACCCTCCATCCAGCAGCCACCATCAAGAGTGACGAAAACCAGTTCATCCTCGAAGAGAGAAGAAGAGAGAAAACCAAGAGAGCAAGGGAAGAAGAGGAAGATTGAAGGAAGAAGCAAGGAGCTCCTCCCAAGGTTGTGATGGTCCGGATCCACTACCTTGTCTCCTTCAAGCTTCAGCCCACCATCTTTGGTGAGATTGTTCCAATCCCTAGTTCTTGAGCCCCAAATCTTGTTGTGTTCATCCAAGATTCAGAAATCTTGATGTATGAGATCCTCTAGTGCTGTCTAGAGAAGAACTTGTTGTATCCCACATTTGATAATAGTGGAAGAGGATTTGGGTGGTTTTGGCCGTGGTTTTCCCCTCATTGAGGGTTTTCCACGTAAAATTCTAGTGTCTCTTTGTTGTTGCTTGGTGCTGTCCAGAAACTTACTCCTACCACAAGACACTCGGCTGAGGAGTGTCTTGCCTGCTGAGTAACATTTTCTGCCTCCATATATGCTGATGCATATGTTTCCTTCCATGCTAAGCAACGATCCTTGAATTAGTACATGATGTGGTGCTGAGATTACTTGTTTCCGCTGCAGTTTTCAGTTAACCACAAGTGCATTTGTGTGCTAATTCCCATCAACTCTTTCACCACCTACAAAAAAATGTGTCAATATGTAACAATGTAGCACCAATGTAAGAACATCTCCGGCCACGCCCCCAACAGGCCCTCCCCAGGTGTTTTTTCCGCGACGGAGCCGAAAAATCGGCCCAGCAGCGCCCTCAGGAGTCCTTTCACGTCAGTTTGGGCCGAAACTGACGCCGGCGGACCCAGGCCGAACCCAGCGCGCTGGGGGCGCCGGGCCGAGCGGTTTTGGCGCGAAAGCGGATGGGCCTGCCGAGTCAGTGAGACGCCGCGTCCTCGCCCTCAGCGCCCCGGTTCCCGCGGGAATCAATGCGAAGGCTGCCGCGCTCCCGCGCCGGTCAGTCTTCATTGATGCCTCACGGGCGGCGCAGTGAACGCCACAACTCTCATTTTCCCCCTCTCCGGCGTAGATAGCAACACTCCCCTCTTCCCGCCGACGAGAAAGATGGCCGAGTGATACCCAGGCGACGGCGAACGGCTTCGTGTTGGGGAACGTAGTAATTTCAAAAAATTTCCTACGATCACGCAAGACCATGGTGATGGCATAGCAACGAGAGGGGAGAGTGTCCGTCCACGTACCCTCGTAGACCGAAAGCGGAAGCGTTTTATCAACGCGGTTGATGTAGTCGTACGTCTCCACGATCCGACCGATCTAAGCACCGAACGTACGGCACCTCCGAGTTACGCACACGCTCAGCTCGATGGCGATCCCGGACTCGATCCGGCAAAGTGTCGGGATGAGTTCCGTCAAGACGACGGCGTGGTGACGATCTTGATGTTCTACCGTCGCAGGCTTCGCCTAAGCACCGCAACAATATGACCGAGGTGGAATATGGTGGAAGGGGCACCGACACGGCTAAGGCAAGATCCGTAGATCAACTCGTGTTCAGGGTGCCCCCGCCTCGTATATAAAGGATGGAGGAGGAGGAGGCCGCCAAGGCAATAGGTGCGGCCGGTGTGGAGTCCTACTAGGATTCCAAGTCCTAGTAGGAGTCCACCAAGAGGAGGAAGGAGAAGGAAGTGGAGGAGAAGGAAGGTGGCGGCCCCTTTTCCCTAGTCCAATTCGGACTAGAGGGGAGGGGGGGCGCAGCAGCCTTTTTTTCCTCTTCCCACTAAAGCCCATCAAGGCCCATTACTTCTCCCGTAATCCCGTAACTCCCCGGTACCTCCGAAAATACCCGAACCACTCAGAACCTTTCCGATGTCCGAATATAGTCGTCCAATATATCGATCTTTACGTCTCGACCATTTCGAGACTCCTCGTCATGTCCCCGATCTCATCCGGGACTCCGAACTCCTTCGGTACATCAAAACTCATAAACTCATAATATAACATCATCGAAACCTTAAGCGTGCGGACCCTACGGGTTCGAGAACTATGTAGACATGACCTAGAACTATTCTTGGTCAATAACCAATAGCGGAACCTGGATGCCCATATTGGCTCCTACATATTCTACGAAGATCTTTATCGGTCAAACCGCATAACAACATACTTTGTTCCCTTTGTCATCGGTATGTTACTTGCCCGAGATTCGATCGTCGGTATCCAATACCTAGTTCAATCTCGTTACCGGCAAGTCTCTTTACTCGTTCCGTAATACATCATCTCACAACCAACACATTAGTTGCAATGCTTGCAAGGCTTATGTGATGTGCATTACCGAGAGGGCCAGAGATACCTCTCCGACAATCGGAGTGACAAATCCTAATCTCAAATATGCCAACCCAACATGTACCTTCGGAGACACCTGTAATGTACCTTTATAATCACCCGATTACGTTGTGACGTTTGGTAGCACCCAAAGTGTTCCTCAGGCAAACGGGAGTTGCATAATCTCATAGTCATAGGAACATGTATAAGTTATGAAGAAAAGCACTAGCAACAAACTATACGATCAGGTGCTATGCTAATGGAATGGGTCATGTCAATCAGATCATTCAACCAATGATGTGATCCCGTTAATCAAATAACAACTCCTTGTTCATGGTTAGGAAACATAACCATCTTTGATTAACGAGCTAGTCAAGTAGAGGCATACTAGTGACACTCTGTTTGTCTATATATTCACACATGTATTATGTTTCCGGTTAATACAATTCTAGCATGAATAATAAACATTTATCATGATATAAGGAAATAAATAATAACTTTATTATTGCCTCTAGGGCATATTTCCTTCATCTCCCACTTGCACTAGAGTCAATAATCTAGATCACATCACCATGTGATTAACATCGATAGTTCACATCATCATGTGATTAACACCCATAATTCACATCGCCATGTGACCAAGACCCAAAGGGTTTACTAGATTCAGTAATCTAGTTCACATCGCTATGTGATTAACACCCAAAGAGTACTAAGGTGTGATCATGTTTTGCTTGCGAGATAATTTTAGTCAACGGGTCATCACATTCGAGCCGTAAGTATTTTGCAAATTTCTATGTCTACAATGCTCGCACGGAGCTACTCTAGCTAATTGCTCCCACTTTCAATATGTATCCAGATTGAGACTCGAGTCATCTAGATTAGTGTTAAAACTTGCATCGACGTAACCTTTACGACGAACCTTTTTCACTTCCATAATCGAGAAACATATCCTTATTCTACTAAGGATAATTTTGACCGATGTCCATTGATCTACTCCTAGATCTCTATTGCACTCCTTGCCAATCTTAGTGGTAGGGTATGCAATAGATCTGGTACACAACATGACATACTTTATAGAACCTATGGCTGATGCATAGGAATGACTTTCATTCTCTTTCTATCTTCTGCCGTGGTCGGGTTTTGAGTCTTACTCAATCTCACACCTTGTAACACAGGCAAGAACTCTTTCTTTGACTGTTCCATTTTGAACTACTTCAAAATCTTGTCAAGGTATGTATTCATTGAAAAACTTATCAAGCGTCTTTGATCTATCTCTATAGATCTTGATGCTCAATATGTAAGCAGCTTCACCGAGGTCCTTTCTTTGAAAAACTCCTTTCAAATACTCCTTTATGCTTTGCGAATAATTCTACATTATTTCGATCAACAATATGTCATTCACATATACTTATCGAAATGTTGTAGTGCTCCCACTCACTTTCTTGTAAATACAAGCTTCTTTGCAAGTCTCATAAAACTATATGCTTTGATCACACTATCAAAGCGTTTATTCCAACTCCGAGATGCTTGCACCAGTCCATAGATGGATCACTGGAGCTTGCACATTTTGTTAGCTCCTTTAGGATTGACAAAACCTTCTGGTTGCATCATATACAACTCTTCTTTAATTAATCCATTAAAGAATGTAGTTTTGACATCCATTTGCCAGATTTCATAAAATGTGGCAATTGCTAACATGATTCGGACAGACTTAAGAATCGCTACAGTTGAGAAAATCTCATTGTAGTCAACACCTTGAACTTGTCGAAAACCTTTTTGCGACAAGTCGAGCTTTGTAGATAGTAACACTACTATCAGCATCTGTCTTCCTCTTGAAGATCCATTTATATAATATGGCTTGCCGATCATCGGGCAACTCCATCAAAGTCCACACTTTGTTCTCATATATGGATCCCATCTCAGATTTCATGGTCTTAAACCATTTCGCGGAATCTGGGCTCATCATCGCTTCCTCATAGTTCGTAGGTTCATCATGGTCTAGTAACATGACTTCTAGAACACGATTACCGTACCACACTGGTGCGGATCTTATTCTGGAAGACCTACGAGGTTTTAGTAGCAACTTGATCTGAAGTTTCATGATCATCATCATTAACTTCCTCACTAATTGGTGTAGGAATCACTGGAACTGATTCCTGTGATGAACTACTTTCCAATAAGGGAGAAGGTACAATTACCTCATCAAGTTCTACTTTCCTCCCACTCACTTCTTTCGAGAGTAACTTCTTCTCTAGAAAGGATCCATCTTAGCAAAAACTTGCCTTCGGATCTGTGATAGAAGGTGTACCCAACATTTTTCTTTTTGGGTATTCTATGAAGACGCACTTCTCCGATTTGGGTTCGAGCTTATCGGTGAAAACCTTTTCACATAAGCATCCCAACTCCAAACTTTAAGAAACGACAGCTTAGGTTTACTGCTAAACCATAGTTCATACGGTGTCATCTCAACGGATTTAGATGGTTGCCCTATTAAACGTGAATGCAGCTGTCTTCTAATGCATAACCCCAAAACGATAGTGGTAAATCGGTAAGATACATCATAGATCGCACCATATCAAAATAAAGTACGGTTACGACGTTCGGACACACCATAACGTTGTGGTGTTCCAGGTGGCGTGAGCTGTGAAACTATTCCACATTTTTTCATTGAAGACCAAACTCGTAACTCAAATATTCATCTCCACGATCAGATCGCAGAAACTTTATTTTCTTGTTGCGATGATTTTCCACTTCACTCTGAAATTCTTTGAACCTTTCAACTATTTCAGACTTATGTTTCATCAAGTAGATATACTCATATCTGCTCAAATCGTCTTGTGAAGGTCAGAAAATAACAATACTTGCCACGAGCATCAACACTCATTGGATCGCATACATCGGTATGTATTATTCCCAATAAGTCAGTAGCTTGTTCCATTGTTCTGGAGAACGGAGTTTTAGTCATCTTGCCCAAAAGGCACGGTTCGCAAGCATCAAATGATTCATAATCAAGTGATTCCAAAAGTCCATCAGCATGGAGTTTTCTTCATGCGCTTTACACCAATATGACCTAAACGGCAGTGCCACAAATAAGTTGCACTATCATTATTAACTTTGCATCTTTTGGTTTCAATATTATGAATATGTGTATCACTATGATCGAGATCCAATGAACCATTTTCATTGGGTGTGTAACCATATAAGGTTTTATTCATGTAAGCAGAACAACAATTTATTCTCTTACTTAAATGAATAACCGTATTGCAATAAACATGATCAAATCATATTTATGCTCAACACCAAATAACACTTATTTAGGTTCCACACTAATCCCGAAAGTATAGGAGTGTGCGATGATGATCATATCAATCTTGGAACTACTTCCAACACTCATCGTCACTTCCCTTCAACTAGTCTCTGTTTATTCGTAACTCCTGTTTGAGTTACTAATCTTAGCAACCGAACGAGTATCAAATACTCGGGGCCACTATAAACACTAGTAAGGCACACATCAATAACCTGTATATCAAATATAACCTTGTTCACTTTGCCATCCTTCTTATCCACCAACTATTCAGGGGTAGTTCTGCTTCCAGTGACCAGTTCCATTGCAGCAAAAGTACTCAGTCTTAGGCTTAGGTCTAGACTTGGGCTTCTTCACTCGAGCAGCAACTTGCTTGCCGTTCTTTTTGAAGTTCCCCTTCTTCCCTTTGCCATTTTCCTTGAGACTAATAGTTTTGTCAACCATCAACACTTGATGTTTTTCCTTGATTTCTACCTTCGCCGATTTTAGCATCGCGAAGAGCTCGAGAATCTTTTTCGTCATCCCTTGCATACTATAGTTCATCACGAAGTTCTACTAACTTAGTGATGGTGACTAGAGAATTCTGTCAATCACTATCTTATCTGGAAGATTAACTCCCACTTGATTCAAGCGATTGAAGTACTCAGACAATCTGAGCATATGCTCACTAGTTGAGCGATTCTCCTCCATCTTTTAGCTATAGAACTTGTTGGAGACTTCATATCTCTCAACTCGGGTATTTTCTTGAAATATTAACTTCAATTCCTGGAACATCTCATATGGTCCATGACGTTCAAAACGTCTTTGAAGTCCCGATTCTAAGCCGTTAAGCATGGTGCACTAAACTATCAAGTAGTCATCATATTGAGCTGGCCAAACGTTCATAACGTCTGTATCTGCTCATATTGAGCTAGCCAAACGTTCATAACGTCTGCATCTGCTCCTGCAATAGGTCTGTCACCTAGCGGTGCATTAAGGACATAATTCTTCTGCGCAGCAATGAGGATAAACCTCAGATCACGGATCAAATCCGCATCATTGCTACTAACATTTTTCAATACAATTTTCTCTAGGAACACATATAAAAACTTAGGGAAGCAACAACGCGAGCTTATTGATCTACAACATAATTTGCAAAATACTACCAGGACTAAGTTCATGATAAATTAAAGTTCAATTAATCATATTACTTAAGAACTCCCACTTAGATAGACATCTCTCTAGTCATCTAAGTGATTACGTGATCCAAATCAACTAAACCATGTCCGATCATCACGTGAGATGGAGTAGTTTCAATGGTGAACATCACTATGTTGATCATATCTACTATATGATTCACGCTCGACCTTCGGTCTCCGTGTTCGAGGTCATATCTTATATGCATAGCTCGTCAAGTATAACCTGAGTATTCAGCGTGCGCAACTGTTTTGCACCCGTTGTATTTGAGCGTAGAGCCTATCACACCCGATCATCACGTGGTGTCTCAGCACGAAGAACTTTCATAACGGTGCATACTCGGGAGAACACTTCTTGATAATTTTAGTGAGAGATCATCTTATAATGCTACCGTCAATCAAAGCAAGATAAGATGCATAAAGGATTAACATCACATGCAATCAATATAAGTGATATGATATGGCCATCATCATCTTGTGCTTGTGATCTCCATCTCCAAGCACCATCATGATCACCATCGTCACCGGGCGCGACACCTTGATCTCCATCGTAGCATCGTTGTCGTCTCGCCAACTATTGCTTCTCGACTATCGCTAACGCTTAGTGATAAAGTAAAGCAATTACATGGCGTTGCATTTCATACAATAAGCGACAACCATATGGCTCCTGCCGATTGCCGATAACTCGGTTACAAAACATGATCATCTCATACAATAAAATATAGCATCACGTCTTGACCATATCACATCACAACATGCCCTGCAAAAACAAGTTAGACGTCCTCTACTTTGTTGTTGCAAGTTTTACGTGGCTGCTACGGGCTGAGCAAGAACCGTTCTTACCTACGCATCAAAACCACAACGATACTTCGTCAAATAGACTCCGTTTTAACCTTCTCAAGGACCGGGCGTAGCCACACTCGATTCAACTAAAGTGAGAGAGACAGACACCCGCCAGTCACCTTTAAGCAACGAGTGCTCACAGCGGTGAAACCAGTCTCGCGTAAGCGTACGCGTAATGTCGGTCCGGGCCGCTTCATCTCACAATACCGCTGAACCAAAGTATGACATGCTGGTAGGTAGTATGACTTGTATCGCCCACAACTCACTTGTGTTCTACTCGTGCATATGACATCAACGCATAAAACCAGGCTCGGATGCCACTGTTGGGGAACGTAGTAATTTCAAAAATTTCCTACGATCACGCAAGACCATGGTGATGGCATAGCAACGAGAGGGGAGAGTGTCCGTCCACGTACCCTCGTAGACCGAAAGCGGAAGCGTTTTATCAACGCGGTTGATGTAGTCGTACGTCTCCACGATCCGACCGATCTAAGCACCGAACGTACGGCACCTCCGAGTTCTGCACACGTTCAGCTCGATGACGATCCCCGGACTCCGATCCAGCAAAGTGTCGGGGATGAGTTCCGTCAGCACGACGGCGTGGTGACGATCTTGATGTTCTACCGTCGCAGGGCTTCGCCTAAGCACCGCAACAATATGACCGAGGTGGAATATGGTGGAAGGGGGCACCGCACACGGCTAAGGCAAGATCCGTAGATCAACTTCTGTGTTCTGGGGTGCCCCCCTGCCCCCGTATATAAAGGATGGAGGAGGAGGAGGCCGGCCAAGGCAATAGGTGCGGCCAGGTGTGGAGTCCTACTAGGATTCCAAGTCCTAGTAGGAGTCCACCAAGAGGGGAGGAAGGAGAAGGAAGTGGAGGAGAAGGAAGGTGGCGGCCCCTTTCCCTAGTCCAATTCGGACTAGAGGGGGGGCGCAGCAGCCTTTTTTTCCTCTTCCCACTAAAGCCCATCAAGGCCCATTACTTCTCCCGTAATCCCGTAACTCCCGGTACCTCCAAAATACCGAACCACTCAGAACCTTTCCGATGTCCGAATATAGTCGTCCAATATATCGATCTTTACGTCTCGACCATTTCGAGACTCCTCGTCATGTCCCCGATCTCATCCGGGACTCGAACTCCTTCGGTACATCAAAACTCATAAACTCATAATATAAGCATCATCGAAACCTTAAGCGTGCGGACCCTACGGGTTCGAGAACTATGTAGACATGACCTAGAACTATTCTTGGTCAATAACCAATAGCGGAACCTGGATGCCCATATTGGCTCCTACATATTCTACGAAGATCTTTATCGGTCAAACCGCATAACAACATACTTTGTTCCCTTTGTCATCGGTATGTTACTTGCCCGAGATTCGATCGTCGGTATCCAATACCTAGTTCAATCTCGTTACCGGCAAGTCTCTTTACTCGTTCCGTAATACATCATCTCACAACCAACACATTAGTTGCAATGCTTGCAAGGCTTATGTGATGTGCATTACCGAGAGGGCCCAGAGATACCTCTCCGACAATCGGAGTGACAAATCCTAATCTCGAAATATGCCAACCCAACATGTACCTTCGGAGACACCTGTAATGTACCTTTATAATCACCCAGTTACGTTGTGACGTTTGGTAGCACCCAAAGTGTTCCTCAGGCAAACGGGAGTTGCATAATCTCATAGTCATAGGAACATGTATAAGTTATGAAGAAAAGCACTAGCAACAAACTATACGATCAGGTGCTATGCTAATGGAATGGGTCATGTCAATCAGATCATTCAACCAATGATGTGATCCCGTTAATCAAATAACAACTCCTTGTTCATGGTTAGGAAACATAACCATCTTTGATTAACGAGCTAGTCAAGTAGAGGCATACTAGTGACACTCTGTTTGTCTATATATTCACACATGTATTATGTTTCCGGTTAATACAATTCTAGCATGAATAATAAACATTTATCATGATATAAGGAAATAAATAATAACTTTATTATTGCCTCTAGGGCATATTTCCTTCACTTCGGCCGCCGCCACCTCCAAGAGCAGGAGGCGCGCCTGCTCTACGAGGCCGAGTACCCGACACACCCGGACATGCGGGTGCCGAGGACGTGGAGGCTGAGCGTTGGCGGCGTGCCGATGCCACCGGTGCCCGAAGGGGCGGCGCGGCGGGCCGAGATCGCCCGCATCCGCTCGTCCCTGACGCAGGCGCAGAGGGACGAGCCGCGCTACGCCACCGACAGCCACACCCTCTGGACCATGTACTTCCAACACCGCCGCGAGGAGCAGATCGCCGCCACCAACGGCGTCATTCCCCGCGGCCGCCTCAACGTCGACGGGCGGCGCGAGTGGTGGGGCGTGCTAGGCCGCACCCTCGAGGCCGTCCTCGACCACATCGAGACCGGCAACGTGCCGCGCCTCGAGTACCCCCAGCGGCCGTCCTTCTCTCGCCGCGGTGGTAGCTCTTGGACTCCGCGGCGGATGGAGATGGGGTCGTCCTCGTTGTCGGGTTCCGGCTCACCGGCCGCGCTCCGCCCCGTCAAGCCCGAGCCGTAGGAGACGCTGCCCTGCAGCGGTGCCCTTGTCATCAACGAGGGTGCCCGGCCCTCCCCGCCTGGCCCGGCTCCGAGGAGGCGCTCCCTCCGCCTGGTCCGGCCGAAGCCCGAGCCGGGGCTGCTCCCGGTGAAGCCGGAGCACGTCGAGATGGCAGCCCCCGACGACGAGTCCGCCCTCAAGTGGGCGAAGGAGGACTACGTCCGGGAGCAGGTCCGCCGCCAGCGCCGGGCATACGCGGAGCTCCAGGCCCGGCGCCGCGGGCGCGAGGAAGGCGGCGTCATCGTCCTCGATAGCGACAAGAAGGACGAGGCCGGGCCGTCCAGCCGCGCCTCGGTGACCCTGGCCAGGGCTGCAGCAGGGACGTCGCCGCCCCAAGTCAGCCGCGCGACGACGACAACGACGACGATGACGGCGACGGCGGCGACTACACCCGCTTCTACAGGCTTCTCTGCATGTAGACGGCGACGGCGGCGGCGGTGGCGGCTAGGCGTAGTTTAGGCGTAGTTTGCATGTTTTACGTACAAATTTCAATGATGTTTCGCTGAGTTCGCGCAAAAGTAGCCGAGTTTGCATATATTTTGTACGCAACATCGCCGAACCCGGGGCGACCGGTGGGCCGACAACTGGGAGCTAGGTCGCCCCCACGCGTCAATCTAGCGCCGGCTCGCCCCCAGGGGGCTTTTTTTCGACGCCCTGGAGGGCCGAACGGCTGGAGATGCTCTAATACATGTGGCCACCAATGGAAGAAACTCCATATAAGTATGAGTTGATTAACAACGCATAATCACACCGTCGAGAAAAAGCCTACCAAGGCATATAGCATTATAAAAAAAAGAAAACACACTCCATCATCCTCCCCGCGCGTCAAATCAGTTAACAAATTTTTTATGAAATCACAGCAACACCAGCGAAGCACGCCCAACCCTTCAGGTACACTTCAATTCAGGTGAACCTCATCTAATTTCTAAACATATCGGCCGAGTTGTGTATCCTGAGTTTGTATGGCCTACGTAATTCAAAAAGGATGGATTGAATCTATGTTGGAAGGTGATTTATATATTGTTTCCTAGAGACGATGAAGATAAAACTGTTACGAGAATTTTATGTTGTCGTCTAATAAAAAGCCTTTTAGCCCGCCTCTCTTCTTTATGAAAAGATGTGCAAATGTCCTTTTTTCACATTCTCTTAGAATACAGTAAAGCAATGAGACATTGATAAACTGATGACATAAGTTTAGGTGAAAGGGCCTTAAGCATCAATTCCATAACTAAGAGTTTGAGTGTTTTTTTTTTCTTTTGCGATGGAATTCTAAACAAGAGTTAGGATGACAAGCATGCAATGTAACGTGATGTCATATCTGCTTCTTGTCTGTGAAGTTTCAAATCGAATTGCAGCAGCACATATTGATACCTGGAAGCTTTGGACGTGCTACGTTTCATTTTTTCCACTCTTTATTTCGTTGGTATAAGATTTCTACATTTGCTTGTCTTTTGGGCTGTACTTTTTTTTCCTTTCAACGTTGGAATAGTTCTGATTTTCCAGTGCTGGCCTGTTGGGCTAAAAAGGGCCCATATCGATGTACACCTCTCTGTAGGCCCAGGATTCGAAGTAACTTCTGTGGATGTATATGCATGCAGGAAGTTTTATACCACATCGCCTGAGCGAAGCAAACCGGAGCAGTTTATATTCTGATCCCCAGATTGTGTGGTCACCATGAGACACTCATGGTAAGCAATCCAAACTTGATGAAAACAAATTAGGCTTGTTTGAATCGTGCATGTTGCAGTCATCTGCTTGCAACATCACATGCTAGCACTCCGACATGGTGTGACCGCATTTTTTTTATAAACATTTTTCAAGCGGGGCACGGTACTGAACAGTAGCAACGTCAATTCCTGGATCCGCCAGTGGTAGCCTATGCGTTTATCTCTTTGTCAAGCTGGAACTTTAAACTGGAGATCTTTCCTACTATTTCTAATGCCGGCCAGTGAGCTTGTACTTTGTGGCATTAATTTGATCCATGAAACCGAAGTAACACATCAATTCAATTTCCGCTTTATGCTGCAATTGCAAACTCCAACACGAACATCACAGTCTATCTGTATATATGGAGCAACTTCAGAGCAACACCTTATATATACCAAGAACAAGAACTGATTCCCTTAAAAAAAGAACAAGAAACGATTACACGCACGGACCAACGAGGCGTAGGTACAATAGACCCAGTAATTTGTAACAACTGATGCTGTCGTTAACTCCTTATTGCACGAGACGAGCAGATACATCCAGCTGTAGATCGATAGTAGAAAGGGCAGTGATCAATCACTGTGCTGCTCTCCCCGGCATCGCTGGTGTCGATTTGATATACTCCGCTTTGATCTTCTTTAGTCTCACGACCACATCGCTCATCGTCGTCGTTCTCTGGTCAGGTAAGTCGGAGGAGCAGAGAAGACCCAGCTCCAGTACTGGCACAAGAAAGCCATCGGCCAAGTTGCTGCTAGAAGACGGGCCTTGCAGTAGCCGCTCATCGACGACATGCATAAGCTCCGAGGGGAATGCCTGGCAAACCCACCGCCGAAGGCTCAGTTCCCCGACGAACATGGCATCTGTCGGCCTCCTTCCCGTGAAGACTTCGAGGAGCATGATTCCAAAGCTGAATATGTCGCTCTTCCGCGATGCTTTTCCAAGAGACCCATACTCTGCTCAAGAAACACGGAAATAAAGATCACAACATGTATGATGAACCGCAAATCTACGATTTAAAAGGTTGTAGCTAAGTACCTGGTGCCATATACCCAACTGTTCCGGGCATGCTCGCATATGTCATGGAGTTGTCATCACCTTGAAGCAGCCTTGCAATGCCAAAGTCCGCAACATGCGCAGTCATATCCTCATCAAACAACACGTTGCTAGGTTTCAAGTCACAATGCAAGATCACCTCGTGGTGCTCATGATGCAGATACGCCATTGCCATCGACACGTCAAGCAAGATGCCCAACCTCTCAAGGAACCCCAAGCGCATTGTACTCTGGGACTGGTGTATGAGTGTCTCTAAGCTGCCATTTGGCATGTACTGAAGTATAAGCGCTCTAAAGTCGAGGTTGGAACAAGTGTTGAGTATTCGTATCAGGTTGCGGTGTCGCACCATGCGAAGAACTCGACACTCCGCATCAAAACTTCGGATGGCCTGGTCCAGTTGCATGTCCAGAACTTTTATCGCGACTACCAAACCACTGCTCAATTGGCCCTTGAAAACTTTTCCAAAGCTTCCAGAGCCAAGTATGTTATCTTCGCTGAAACTGTTGGTGGCGCGAAGGAGCTCATGATGTGAGACTATCTTATTGCATATGCCATCGGTTGGATCGACATAATCTTTGACCTCTCGCTTCTTAAGTTCTTTTTTGATACATAGGTATAAGCAAATTGCAATACCGCCAAAAGTAATAATGACAATCAGAATTTGAAATTTCAACAAGTGTTTGTTACTTGAATGAGATTTGTCAAGGCATGGTGGAAATCCTATGCGTGGAGCACCGCATAGCCCAACATTTCCAATCAAAGATTGTAATGTGAGATTCAAGAAGACACCTCCCTCAGGTATCTGACCATCTAGCCTATTGAAGGAGAGGTTCAAGGTACTCAAGTATGTAAAGTTGGCAAAGAAAGTGGGGATGGTGCCAGAAAGATCATTGGAGGAGAGATCTAATAATTCTAAGCTAGTTAGATTATTAAGTTGGTTTGGAATTGGGCCTTCAAAAAAATTACATGATAGATTGAGGTAGGTTAGCATTTTAAATTCCCCGATCGATCCAGGAATCTTCCCATCCAAGAAGTTGGAAGAAAGGTCCATTTGATCGATTTGGCTTAGCGCGCCAACATCAGCCGACAGCACACCACCAATGGAATTGTGAGAAAGATTTAATTTGATAAGTTTATCTAGATAGAATAGACTTGTAGGTAGTGCAGAAATGAACTGGTTATGGGACATGTCAATGTATTGTAGACTGCTAAGGTTGCCAATGCTGTCTGGTATAGAGCCAAATAATCTGTTTTTCTGCAAAAACAATCGCTCAAGACTCTTGAACATACCAGTTTGACTTGGGATAGTGCCTAACAATTCATTCATGGAGATATCAAGTAACACAAGGTTTTCCATTGTAGTGATGGAGTATGGTATTTCCTTTGTTAGTAGGTTGTTGGAAAGATCTATCCAATTCAGACTGCTTAAGTTTGAGAGAGTAGCTGGAATTCCACCGGTTAACTTATTGTAACTTGCAAGAAAAGTGATTAATTGTGTAGAAAGGTTTCCCATATGGTCTGGAAGGGTACCCGTGAAATAATTATTCGTTATTACAAGGTCCTGGAGTTGTCGGCAGTTGGAGAGAGCAAGCAAGAAGTCCATATTCCCCTCTAATTTATTCTTAGATAGAAGAAGCCTTTTCAAAGTTGCAATTCTCCCGAGTGTTGTGGGTACTTGGCCGGAAAAGTGATTTATGTCCAAATATAGATAGGACAATTTGGACAAGTTGCCAAGGGAAGGTGGAATTGTACCTTTTAGTTGATTCTTTTCAAAATTTAAATAGGAGAGTTCTTGCATTAGACCTACTTGTGGTGGGATTTCCCCTTTCAGGTTGGCATTAGAGAGCTCCAGGAAAGGAAGGTTAGTGAGATTGCTAAGCTCGGACGGGATTGAGCCAACAAGGTTATTACTACCCAAGGAAATCCACTGGAGATGCGGCAATTTGGCTAACCATGTTGGCACAACGTCCATAAAACAATTTGTGGACAGGGACAGTATTTCAAGGTACTGGCATGATGCAAGCCCCGAAGGAAACCTTCCAGAAAATTTGTTTGAGCTGAGGGAAATTTTTTCCAACATTGGCAGGCTGAAACTTTGATTATCTGGAATTTGTCCAGTCAGATTATTGGATGGAAGTAGCATGACTCGCAGCTTGGACATGTTGTACATGGCTTGTGGAACCATGCCGCTGAGTTGATTGACTTGCAGATTCAAGAACTCAAGTTTGGAGAGGGAGGCTATATTGTTAGGTATAGGACCTGATAAGCTGTTGTTTCCAAGACGGATGTACCTCAAGGAAGGTGTGTTGTTGAACATATAGGGTGGTATTGGGCCACTTAAATAATTTGTTTGTAAAGTAAAATTTCTAAGATTCTGCATATACAACAGTAGGTCACAAGGGATCTGACCTGAGAGTTGGTTGCGACCTAGATGGAGGAACTCGAGCCTTGTAAGGTTCCCAAGGAGAGGAGGAATGGCATTCGAAAGGCTATTCAGACCGAGAGAGAGATATCGAAGCCGGCGTAGCTTCCCAAGTTCAGGTGGGATGGAGCCGATGAGGCCAGTGTTTGTAAGGTTGAGAACGGAGAGGAAAGAAAGGTTACCTACGTGAGGCGCCAGGGAGCCGAGGAGGGAAGTGTCCGGCAACGACAGAGCTGTAACACGCCGGCGACGGCGGCTGCAGGTGACCCCGGCCCAGTGGCAGAAGGACCTATTGGTTACCCAGCTGTTGGCGAGGATGCCGGCGGGGTCGGAAAGCTGGGCTTTGAAAGCCAGCAGAGCAGCGAGGTCTGCGTCGCTGCCGGTGCCATTGGCCGGACTCGAAGAAGAAGAAGAGGCCGAGACGGCGGATAGCACTAGCACCAGAACTATGATGAGAGGAATGCGGGCGGATGATGATGCAGCAGCGGCCATTGGAGCTGTTTACCTTCGCCGTGAACCGTGAAAATGGTGGATTTATACGTGGTTTCTGCAGAATATCATCTTCCTGCTCCGTGGCAGAAGCTGGTGCACCGATCGTAGTCACAATAGTCACCTTCCGGTCGCTTCACGCCACGGCGGGCATGTCGGCACAGTCTACGGACTACGGCTATATCAAACTACAGCGATCGGTCGGTTCAAGCCCGTCAAACACGCACCGCATGTAATACGTCCTGGAGTGTCGAGGGAACGAGACAAAAACCTCCACGCCAGCAAGACTGGGGTACTAGTCAATGCAATAAGGATAACAATCTCCGGTGTAGAATGCCACAGCCACACATGTCTGCTACTCCTTCGGCCCCTACATGCTCTCCAGCTCACATGACATGACATGACGTTTTAGACATGGGCATGACATGATCCTCAAAAGGCAGCTTAAAACTAGAGTGGTATTCTTTTTCCAGAGATATTTACAAACCCCAAAAAAACTACTCGTATTTCCTTTTTCAGTGATGTTTAATCACTTTGTTTTTGTGTATTTGGAGTTTTTCCTCACTAGGGTTTTCTCAAATGCTTCAGGTGCATGGGTTGTTCTAAGTAACACTCGTCATGCAATAACTTGGAGCAACTAACCAGCTCACATAACATGACATTTTAGACATGAGCATGATCCTCAAAACGCAGCTTAAAACTAGAGTAGTACTCCCTCCGTTTCATATCGTAGTACGCATAGATGTTTTTTAAAGTCAAACTTTACAAACTTTGATCAAGCTTATATAAAATATGAAATTAAATCTATAACTTTGTCATTCTAAATGTAAAAGTGTTTCTGCACAAACTTGGTCAAAGTTTGTGAGGTTTTGACTTTTTAAAAAATATAGATGCACTATATTATGAAACAAAGGGGCGCTTCTTTTTTTCAAAGATATTTACAAATCCTAAAAAAACTACCAGTATTTCTTTTTTCAATGATGCCTAATCACTTTGTCTTTATGTATTTGTGGTTTTCCTCACTAAGATTATCTCAAATGCTTCAGAAGGATGTGTTGCTTCAAATGACACTTGTCATGCGATAACTCAAAGCAGCCAACCAATTAATGATGTAGGAGGGGGGAAATGCCTAACGGTGGACGGGCGCATTGGCTCCCTTTATAAAAAACATTTTTCCACAGTGCAAAAAAATTTGAAAAAATTTATACACACACAAATACACGAGTAACACATACAAGAAAATTTTCGTGACAATATACTTTCATACGTGGCGTAGACAAAAAAAAAACAAATTTTCATAAGAATATACCCTTATTATGGGGCCAGGATTTTGTTTTTTTTGTGCTGCTTGCAAATCAAAATATATTTGAATGAAAATTCATAGATCCATCATGAATATGTTTAAGTTTCCACAGTTTTTTTTTGGATTTTTTTGAAACTTGGAAATATGATTTTTGAATCATTTCGAAAAAAGGGAGCCGATGCCCCCGTCCACCATTAAGTCGCTTCCTGTAGGAGGGTGGCTATTTTAGGTCCTACTATGACCGTTGACAGGTGGAGGCCGGCCAATCAGTTTTGCCCGCTCGACAACGGTTGGAAACTTGAACTCTCATTTTTTTTTGCAGTAGGAGAACCACAGTGATGGTTTCGTAATTGACCACAATGCCCCAAAGAATATCGTCTCTGACGCTAAAGAAAATGACTGCACCGTGCAAGATTTTCAAAGTCTTTGCTAGAAGAAATATGTTTGGGTTAAGGATCACTTCAGAGATACTATCATCGTATCACCTAAACCGTCTTAACAGTACTGTGTTCCCTATGACTGAAGTAAGAAGAAAAAGAATTACCAAAAGACTAAGTCATCGAGTTCCAAGTCTTCAACTAATTCTTCACAAGGGCACACCTGTCGTGGTTCTAAGTCTGTCAGTAGAATGGGGGGTAAGTATGGAGAGGCAAGATACTAGCTATGGAGTAGTTGTATACGCACGATTTTTACGAGTTCAGGCCCTTCTCGGAGGAAGTAATAGCCCTACGTCTCGGAGCCCGGAGGCGGTCGACTGGATTATATGCGTACGAATTACAGGGGTGCGAACCCTTCTACCTGTGGAGGGGGGTGGCTTATATAGAGTGCGCCAGGACCCCAGCCAGCCCACGTAGCGGAGGGTTAAAGGTACATTAAGGCCAGGCGTTACTGGTAATGCCTTACATAAAGTGTCATCATGACCATAAAGACTACCTAATTACAGACCGTTTGGGCTCAGAGTGGTTCTTGAACTCCTGGTGGTCGAGTGGGTCTTCATGATCGACTGTCTTTGAGTCTGTCGAGTGAAGTCCTACCAGGTCGACTGGAAGGCCGTTTCTTCTAAAGATGTCCTTGGGGAGGGTACCTTGGACAGGTCCATGACCCTACCCTAGGTACATGACTTCATCATTAGCCCCCGAATGGATCGAGGTTCGAATAAGGAAGGAGTTGATAATCTTTCCGACCTGTTTTTGCGCTGCGAGTGCGTCTTACTCTGGATCAATGACTTTTTAATGATGGTGTCGACTTCTCTTTCAGTCGCCTTGATCCATTCTTCACATCTGTCGAGTTAACTTTATAGACTTGAAGATCTCCGAGCGACGGATCGGAGGAAATCTACCGTCTGACGAGTTGCTCTGCTGTTAGCGGATTTAGCGGGATCCGAATTTTGGGAAGCGCGCGAAGCGGAGAAGGCTGCAGTACTCGGATGGGATAAGGCGAAGACGCCTCGATCTTCGTGCCGCCTTTTTCGCCACGTATCGTGCGCGCGACTGTTGCGGGATTTGACAGGATTGCCCGGACCTACCAGTCAGCCACTCGGAAGCGACTTCATATAAGGCGCCGGGCAGGGGTCTTTTGAACAGTGCGCCCTCATTTTCCCCTCCCCCGTCCTCAGATTCATCTGCCGCGCCCGTGACCTGCTCAGCGTTGCTCTCCGTTCCTGCTTCGCCGGCGACAATGGTGAAGGAGAAGACGGCAGCCTTGGAGCGGACGAAGAAGGCAACGGCGAAGGCGAAGGGGAGAGCGACCAGTCGGAGCGGATCCTCGTCGCGGTCCAGCCTGCCGCAAGGTTGGGTCCAGGGAGATTGGATCCGCTCGACCATCACCCAGAAAGACCTCGACGACCTGGCCAACGAGGGATTGATCCCCCATGGGTCAGCGAGGCTTCCGGGGATGGAGTGGCAGCCGCAGCCTCAGGAGGGTGAGTGCGTCCTCTTAGCCACCCATGTTGATCGCGGATTTTCTCTACCGCCGAATCTTTTCTTTCGGGGTTTTCTGAACTTCTTTGGAGCACAACTCCATCACTTCACACCCAACTCCATTGCCTATCTCGCTGCTTTCGTGTCTTTGTGCGAAAACTTCTTGGGTTGTCGGCTACACTGGGGCCTCTTCAAACACATATTCACTTGTTTCTCACAGACGGTGAAAAAGGCTAGTCCGAATGATGAAAGAACCCAAGTAATCCAGATGTGTGGGGGTCTTGGGGTCCAGATGAGGGGTAAAAGTGCCTTCCCAGCCATGATTCTTCCCGACTCAGTTAGAGGGTGGCAGTCGACCTGGTTCTACTGCCACAAGACCAGTCGACTGGACTCCCTCCTTTCTCCATGGGTCGAGTGAGCAAGCCGTCCTCTCTGAAGGTGCTTCCGGAGGAGAAGGTCCAGGTTAAATTGTTGATGGAGTGTGTAGTCTAGCTCATTCGCGACGGAGTGACCGGCATGGATCTTCTGGAGGTTTTCCTTCGACGGCGCATTCAGCCGCTCCAATACTGAGGCCACCCAATGTGGATGTATTCCGGTACCGAAGACACCACCCAGGTCCACCCAGAGGAGGTCGACGACGCCACATTGGAGAGGTGGATGACTGCCATCACAGGAACAAGGATAACCCTCGAGAAATAGGAGGATCCCACCACTCGACCAATCTTATTTAAACAGACAAGGTATGACCACTTATCTCCGACTGTGATCCTGTTGCATTCGCTCTGTTCCGCTGCGAATCGGCCGATTGACTTTCGTCTTGTTTTGCTGTCTTCTAGGCCACCACTGAGATGTACTCGATGCCCAACGGGGCGCAAGAACAAGTCGAAGAAGAAGAAGGAAGCGGAGGCGAAAGCCAGGAGGAATGGGAGTCCGAGGAGGGCGAGGAAAACGACAGCTCTGATGAAGAGGAGGAGGAGGAGGAAGAGGAGGAAGACGTGGATCCTCCCCACTCGGAAAGGCGATCCAAGCTGACGCATGATCCGGCGGTCGAGCGCGGTAAGGCTATCGCGCCCGTTGGGCGGTCGATGAAGCGCCCTCGGATGACTTCTCCAGTGACGACTGAGAAACCGCCGAAGCAACCCCGAGCTACGTCATCAAAGCCGACGAAGGCCTTGCCCAAGATGAGGATGGTCATTCCCACCATTTCCGGGTAATCAGCAGAACTTGTGTCTTCCTGTTTATCATAAGTGTACTTTTGGTCGACTCGTTTGACTGATCAACTGATTTCTGAAATCTGCAGTGTTGCCACCTCCGAGACCTCAGCTAAGCACGAAGATCAGGAAATGGAAGATGCCGCCACCTCCAACCTTGGTATGATCTCTGTAGTTTCGCTTTATGGTCGATTGGATTTCTGTTTTTACCTTTGAATCTTTCTTGTAGTTCCACCTCATGTCATTGATCTCCCTGACGACGACGATGAAACACCGCTGAGGAAGAGGAAGGACAAAAAGGTGCCTGCTGGCAAGGCTGCTCAAGTTGTATCACTGCCTGAGACGCTGGTTCACGAGGGAGGCGACACCACTCGGGCTTCTGTGTCCTTTGCTGTGCCGCTGACGAATGTCCGGCCTTCGTCGCCGACTGCTGACCCGCCTTCCCTTTTTGCCACACACCACATCCCGGAAGACCAAGTGAGTGCTGCTAAGGAGGCCATACGCCAGGCAGGGATCATGACGGAGCAAGTGAAGGTGGTCCGTGAGGCCAGCCAGGCGGCTTATGATGCAAGCTCAGCTCTTCAGAGCAATGTCCAAGTAAGTTGGTCGCTGCTTGTTACATTAGGATATGCTACCTGAAATTTCTTCTTTTCAAGATCTCCATATCAGTCTGACACCCACCTTTGGGTGGGTGTGTCGATTAATTTTTGTATTGGCGGGGCACACCGGGTGCACCCAGGTGTAGTCCCCAAGACTATGGTGGATCTTTGGCGATCGACTATAGTCTTTATACTTTGAACTTCTTCACTCGGTGCAGGTCGGGCCATGTCGGGATCTTTGAAACCGTGGGGCACGCTGAGTGCACCCACTGGGTGTAGTCCCCGAGACTATGGTGGACTGCTGGCAGTCGACTATAGTCTAAGGAACTGTTTTGTTTTTTTACATGGCTGACTGCTGATAGTTGGCTGTGGTTTTAGGATCATAACCTTTTTGCCTCTTTCGGTCGACTGGTCGAACCGAATTGGTAAAGCCAGTGGGGGCACGCTGAGTGCACCCACTGGTGTAATCCCCAGACTCTTGTCGAATGTTTTGATTCGATTGTAGTCTTAGAAATGCTACGATTTTTCTTTAGTCACTCGGAAGTGACCTGTCTTTGATGTTTTGTCGATTGACTCTTCACAGAAATCTTGCAAGCTCGTAGCCCGCTATACCGAATTGGAGAACAAACAGATCCAGCTCAACCTTGACTTGAAGCTTGCTCAGGAGAACTTGCAAAAGGCGAGAGATGAAGCAAAAGGTATGGCTGGTGAGAACTTTGACGATTGTCTTTGTCTATCTACCCATTCTCAACTCTGGGCTTATTGTTATTTTGCAGACAAACTGGAGGAGGCTCTGAAGAAGAAAGACCACGACCTTGCAGAGGCACAGAAGGCGGCTTTGGAGAAAACAAAGCTCGCGGAAGAGAAACTGGTCTCAGTCGGCAAACTCGAAGAGGAGAATACCAAACTGAAGGCCGCTCTCTACGCGGCCAACAAGGAGGTTAGCCGACTGAAGAATGACAAAGTTGCTCGACTAATGTGGCTGGCGAATCAAGGGAAGAGGAATGATCTGGAGGTTTATCTGGGAGGGCTCGCCAAAAGTTATTCCTCATGCTTGAAGGTAATCTCTTTTACCCGATTGTCTAGTTATCACCGGTGATCATAGAACCATTAACTTGAACCTGAGTTGCATTTACTGAATTCGTCGAACTTCAAGAGGAGACCGGTCAGTGGAGACAAGCTGGACCCCATCAACTCTCGTGAAGGATGAAGCCGCTATGAGCGTGCTCGATTGAGTCTCGCATTCTTGGTGTCGTGGAGTATCTCGCTCGATTGAAAGCTGCGTGTCGCTGGATCGAGTCAACACTCTGGCCGGACAGGGACGCTTGAATGACCTCGAGTCCTTAATGACTCGATCGAATGAGGTTCAAGTCAAGTGCAAGAATGGAAAAAGTCTTACGCCGGTGCGGTGCGGATGTTGCTCGTCTCGGTTCGTGTCCCTTGCAAGGAGGCACGGAGGAAAAGTGGCGTCCATCAAAGTTGCCAATACTAAGAAGTATGATTTCCAATCTTTCATGGAGACTTTCATCACCGCTGCCGGATTGCTGATGGGATTGACCTTGACCAGTTTGTGGCTCCTTCCAGTCCTCCACCCGAGGAGTAAAAAACTTCTATGCTCTACCTTAAGTTTGCCTCAGAATGCCGAGTGGTTTTGTAACCGATAAACTTTAACAGGCTTGAGGCCTGGGTACTTCTGCATCCTTAGGATGCTATCCGAACTTTACTTATCGTCGAAATATGCTTTTGTTTGCCTTCGAGTGAACTTTGCTCTTCACTCGGATTATGCTTCAATGCTTGAGATGCAGCTCTGAGGTGGATCCAGTCGACCTACACTTTGTTGCTCTTGCAGGTGCAGGAGAAGGAAGCAGTCGACCTGTACCTCGTCGTCCTTGCGGATCGGGATGGAGCGCACGTTGCACTCGTGGCGCAGCTCCGAAGGAGAAGGCAACAGTCGACCTGCACCTCGTCGTCCTTGCGAATCGGGATGGATTTCGTACTTAGGCTAGTACTGGACTGCAGCTAAGCCCCAGTGGGAGGTTTGCTCTCCACTCGGTAGGATTTTCGAACTTAGGCGTAGTCTTGGACTGCAGCTAAGCCCCAGTGTGAGGTTTGCTCTCCACTCGGTAGGATTTTTCAAACTTAGGCGAGTGCTGGACTGCAGCTAAGCCCCAGTGGGAGGTTTGCTCTCCACTGTAGGATTTTTCAAACTTAGGCGAGTCTTGGACTGCAGCTAAGCCCCGAGTGGGAGGTTTGCTCTCCACTCGGTAGGATTTTTCAATACTTAGGTAGTCTTGGACTGCAGCTAAGCCCCAGTGGGAGGTTTGCTCTCCACTCGGTAGGATTTTCAAACTTAGGCTAGTCTTGGACTGCAGCTAAGCCTCCGAGTGGGAGGTTTTGCTCTCCACTCGGTAGGATTTTTCAATACTTAGGCGTAGTCTTGGACTACAGCTAAGCCCAGCCCCAGTGGGAGGTTTGCTCTCCACTCGGTAGGATTTTTCAAACTTAGGCAGTCTTGGACTGCAGCTAAGTCCCAGTGGGAGGTTTGCTCTCCACTCGGTAGGATTTTTAATACTTAGGCTATCTTGGACTGCAGCTAAGCCCCGAGTGGGAGGTTTGCTCTCCACTCGGTAGGATTTTTCAAACTTAGGCTAGTCTTGGACTGCAGCTAAGCCTCAAGGAGGATTTTGTGTCATAGCTTTAAAGGGGAAGGCAACAGTCGACATGTACCTCGTCGTCCTTGCAAAGTGCACATTGTATTAAATACTTAGGCGAGTACTTGGACTGCAGCTAAGCCCCCGAGTGGGAGGCTAGCTCCTCACTCGGTAGGATTTTCAAATACTTAGGCGAGTACTTGGACTGCAGCTAAGCCTCCGAGTGGGAGGCTGACTCCTCACTCGGTAGGATTTTTCAGATACTTAGGCGAAACGGATTTGCAGCTAAGCCTCCGAGTGGGAGGCTGGCTCCTCACTCGGTAGGATTTTTCAGATACTTAGGCGAAACGGATTCGCAGCTAAGCCCCCGAGTGGGAGGCTGGCTCCTCACTCGGTAGGGATTTTTTTACAAACTTAGGCGAAACAGGTTCGCGGCTAAGCCACCCACTGGGGGAGTGTAAAAGGGGCGGAGCAGCTCCGCATTCCATGCTCGAGACTCATCGATGTGGCGTTCGACGTTGTAAAGATGGTAAGCTCCATTGTGGAGAACTCTGGTGACGATGAAGGGACCTTCCCAAGTGGGAGCGAGCTTGTGTGGTTTCTGTTGATCCACTCGGAGGACCAGATCCCCTTCTTGAAAGGCTCGGCTCTTCACATTTCTAGCGTGGAATCGATGCAAGTCCTGCTGGTAGATGGTCGAGCGGATCAAGGCCATCTCTCTCTCCTCTTCAAGGAGGTCGACTGCATCTTGACGGGCTTGCTCGCTTCACTTGAGTAGAGTTCGACTCGGGGCGCATTGTGAAGCGAGTCACTCGGCAGAACTGCTTCAGCTCCATAGACCATAAAGAATGGAGTTCTCCCAGTCGACCGATTAGGAGTGGTCCTAAATCCCCAAAGAACCGATGGAAGTTCGTCAACCCGCTCTGATGCATGCTTGAGATCACGCATCGATCGAGGTTTCATCCTTTGAGAATTAGACCATTTGCTCGTTCCGCTTGTCCATTCGACCGGGGTGGCGGCGAATTAGGAATCATCCCGCCTCAAGTATGTTCATCGATAAAGGCTTTCCATCTTTTTGGATGGACGACTCAAGGCGTTTTCAAAAACTATTATTGATAATGTTCGTGTGGGTGAAATAGTGACAACCACGTTGCTTCGGTTCAATTGCAGCCTCTTTACCGAAGTCTTTGAAGTATTTTTTCTAGCAGAGATTGATACCGTGAAGGTGTTTTCAAGAGATTTTATTATAGTTCTTGGTCATAAGAGTTAGTTTGTATTTTGTTAGATTTTAGATACGAATCAATATATATATAAAATTACACGTGTTTCTCAAAAAAAAAGTGGCCATTCCAGGAATTCAATTTTGTGATGTCAATTTAAACTTGTCATGTCAAACACACATATATTTATAAACTTTATACTACCATCTTTTGCACAAGTTTTATTTGTAGTCAAAGTTTTGCCGAAATATTGTGTGGTTTCGGCAGACTAAGGGTTCGTCGTTAAAATGGAGAACTGGTTCGTTCACCAAAAAAAAGGAGAACTGATTTAGGAGGGATATGCGGGCGTGATAGGATTCGCTAAATGAGTGGTCAGTTTCAGAAAAAAGAGAGGGGTCACGTGTGTGCCTCATCTACAGCTGCCGGAATGCACATGTCGGCCGTTACGTACCGGCTTGCGTGCAACGCGGACCATTGAACAGATGGGTCCAGGTCATCGACGCCGCTTCTGGGACAAACGGCCGTCCGCTATTCACCTGTGTCCGACCGACTCCTATACGGTCCAAAATATCGGATCTTCAAACAAACTATACACCGACATAATACCAGACGCAGCCCACATCCCCTTGACTCCCTTGAGAACGAGCGGCGAGCGATTCCGGGACCAGGCGAGCTCGTCCGCTCCTGTCAATTTCCGCACCTTATACTAAGAAGACTAGGCCTGTAAGGGTTTCTTTTTCCTGGTTTTTTGGACTTTTTTTTACAGCTATGGTAAAATTGACGCGTGTAACAGGATGTCTCCTTTCCTTCGTTTGCCACGTCTTACCCATCGCTTTGACCGTCTATCAGTCAAATTTGTCTGGGAGTAAAAGTCTGAGCGGTAGGAAGCCTATGACGCGTGTAATTCCAGAACACTCATGGCAGACGACGTGTTTCTGTTTCTGTATTGGTTCTGGTCTCTCTCCTTTCAGTTCCTTCCATGTGTCCTCTTTCAGACTCTCTCGAAGACTTATATGACAGATCAACCCACCGCTCTGCCGCCCATGGTATGTCCAGCCTGCCCCTGCTCCATCGCCCGTACACGCTTATAAAAGGCCCCCCTCCTTCCCTGTCTACCTCGTCCGCTCCCACTCCGACCAACACGTCTTGCACGTTGGTGCTTCCGTCCATGTCGTCCTTGCCGGAGCAGCGCACCTGTCTTCCACGACCTCACTGAGGGTCGTGCCTCGCCCGATCCCCCATCGCGAAGCCCTCATCTACCCTCTCACTACCGCCCCCCATCTGCCCTCAATGCAGCCGAGGTGGTGCCGCATCGAGGAGAGACGGAGGACCCGCAGATCCGTCGAGGTCTCGCTCGCCCAGGCTGCTGGCGTCTCGCCGTCCTGTGTCGCTCAGCCATGCCTGGTGCTCGACGCCTTGAGCTGTCCCGCATCTTGACCTCAAAGTCGCCCAGGCAGCCGGCGCTGCGCCACCCCGCATCGTCGTCGTGGGCGTGAGGAGGCGCCCCAACTTCATATTCCTCCGCCTCTGGCAACCACAGTAGGGTCCGGAGGACGACTTCCTCGACCAGTCTTCTCCCAGACCAGGCTCCTTTCCGCCACCGTAGATGCTTGATGCTTCGGGAAATAGGGGAAGTGTCGACGACAACGCCGGCAAGGCAGCGGTGAGCGCCCTCTTCATTTTCCCCCTTTTCTTTTGCTCTGCCTTTTTTGTTGGCTTTCGCTAGGTGTACTGCATACTAGATTTATCCAGCTCCTATGAGGAGCAGGACGCCGTGCACCTGCCTGGTTTGTTCCAGCCGGTGTCTTGTCCTAGCTAGCCTACCAATTAGGTGCCCTCTTGCACACAAATCATGTGTGTTTCAGTTTTGAGTTTTCAGGAGTTGTGATTGGTGCTAATTGCTTCATATCAGGTGGGTTGATGTGGATTTCAGATGTTCCACGAGCAGCGGTAGAAGCAGGTTAGGTCAGCAGGTGGGCTGCAGCCGCCAGAGCAAACATCTGGAGCTGTAGCCTGGTATGATGCATCCCTTGTGAGATTGATGGTAAATGTGCCAGTTGTCGTAGTTTGAGAAGAAACAACTAAGCAACAATATGCATTTTTTTAGGATTTTGACATATTATTATGTGATAACTGATTCTTCCTTATGTGTGGAACCATTTGGAAACATAAAGATTATAAAAACATCCACTTTGTATTGCTTACGAGTGACATTGAATTAATCTCAAGCAAGAACTACTGTACTAGCAGGTCCAGTTGAGAGAATAAGCCCATTGTCAGAGGATGCAACTTCCATTCAGGATTTGGAATTCTATTACTTATGCCCGCATGGTGTTTTCCTTTTCAGTTTCATGCAATTAGTAAATTTTTTGTATTCTGGTCACCATGACTACGAGATTTATGTCATGTACTTGAACCAACTAATGTTTCATTTATTGTTTTTATATCAGTTCAGTCTATAGAGAATTGTGATGGACCCATTGTTAGGTGATTTCTAGGTCAAGGCATGGACGCATGGGTATCTATTTATATTCATGTGTTCAAAGAATAAGACGATGGGCTGTGGAGCCACCCGGTTACAGTACAGGACAATGAATTAATTCTCATCCTGCCTAATGGAACTACAATATTGTTTTATCCTTTTTTATCATGCTCTGCATTACTTACCGAGAAAATATAACAATACATCAGTTGTTCCGTGCTGAAACAAGTTCCTAATGTCTGGAAATTTCTTAATTTTTTCTTGGATGTTCATATTCATACAAAAAACATTATGCTATTCGTGTATACGGTATGCCTAGCACAATCTGAGAGTGATCCTTTATTTTCTAGCATCTTGAATTTACTATTAGCTGATCAGATTGTTCAGGTTTTCCAGTCTACTATTTTTATCAGATTTTTGTTGTATGTATCTCTGATCTTCACTCTGTTTTGCTTCCAATAAGTAGTAAGTACTCCCACCGTAAAGAAATATAAGAATGTTTAGATCACTACTTAGTGATCTAAATGCTCTTATATTTCTTCACACAGGGGTACTATACTTTTTTTTGCTCTGATTTATGATTTTCAATATATGCATGATTGTCGGATTCGAAAAACTAAGGTTCCGTTGGTAGCTCCCCTGTCGCTCCCGCGGGCGGCTCGGGAGCTAACCCTAGCCGCTGCCGCGAGCACCCCATCCACCGTCTCTTCCACCACTCGCCGCCGCGGTGGCGATGCGCGAGTAAAGCCCGTGCGGCTCGGGTGGGGGCTTTCTCCTCCTCCGTCTGTGGCTGGCTGGCGCGGGCCGGTTGCTTCGGCGGATGCTCGGGCGGCAACGCACGTCCGGGGCGGCCCTTCTGGCTGGCGAGGCTGCACGAGGACGTGGGTGAGCGGGGGGCGCGTAGGAGGCGCGCTGGACTGCGGATCTGGTGCATCGAGGGCGCGCGGTGCTGCATGGTGACCGTGTCCTGTTCGCGGGCGTGGATGGTGGCAGCGGCTCAGCGAGGCAATGGCGGTCGCCGTGGTGGGCTCGACGCGAAGGCTTGGCTAGTCGTTGGGCGTCCGCGCTGGTGGTGGCGCGGCTTCGGCCGTGTGATCTCCAGCTGGGGATCTGGATCTGGCTGGTCTGCTCCCGATCTGCGAGATGGGCTGGCTGTCGGCGGTTGGTGGTGCCCGGATGTCTCTGCCTGGAGCAGGGGGGATCCGGCCGTGGTGGATGTCTGGAGCGGAGGCTCCGGCCGTGGTGGATGCCGGGAGTAGGGAGGCTCCGGCCGTGGTGGTTTGCGTGGGGTGCAGGGCCCGATCTGGTTTCTGCAGGCTCGGCGTAGAGGATGTTGGTGGCCCGGTGCAGCGTTGGCGTGCTCGTTGCATTGGAGGTGTGCGATCCAGTGGAGGTACCTGTCGGCCTTTGGTCGGCTACGTGGGAATGGTTGCTCCGGGTGAAAGCCTGGCCGGTGCTCGCCGGCCGGCGGCGACGGCGCCCGTGGGCGTCGTTATCCTCCTTGGAGGCGTCGTCAGAGATCTTTGCAGCCCTACTCCCGGATCAAGACCTTTAGGTGAAAACCAAGATCCTGCTGTAGGATCGGGCGGTGGCGTCGTCTTCAGCGTCGTTTCCCCTCTTGAGGGCACCGTCTTGAAGATCTTGATCCCAATGGTGCTTTCTATGGACTGGATGTGCACGGTGGCTTCAGTGGCAATGATGATGGGGTGAGCAAGGTCGAAGGCATGGCATTGGTCGAGGTAGTCGGCTCTTCTCCGGCGTGTCCGTGAGATTGCCTCGGCTGTTTGTTGTTGTGAAGTCGAAGCTGCGGTGGAGAGGCTCAGGTGGCGTACGATGACACGCGACAGGTGGTCCGTTCGGCGATCCTCCATGACGCCTACTATGCCTAGCTTTTCGTAGTTCATCATCAGAGTCGGAGGTGCGTTGCCTTGTAGTGGGTGGATGGCGTTTCGTAGAGTGTAGTGTTGTTCTGCAACTAATAGGGTTGCTGTTTTTTCTCTTTTTCTTTGATCTTCGGATCTTCACCATGTTATGCTTCCGTTGCTTCCTGCTTAATCTGAATCAAGCCAGCAATTTGCTGGATCTTTCAAAAAAAAATATGCATGATTCTTTCTCTGGCGCTACTGACCCAGCGATACAGTATAAGGTGTGCACCAATTATACATTGGATGTGGGTGTTTGGTGTCCCATGTCAGTTTCATGGACTTGATTAATTTGCATAATGCAGAATGCAGCAGTACCTTGCTCGAGCACTTTTACAGTACCCCGAAGTAAATGTGATCCGTCCATTTGTTCTAATCTGATGGCTCAGCTTAATCGGTACTCCAGCGGAAGTGGCAGGGAGTACCATCATCAAAAGGCATAGAGTACCTTGAGTACAAGGGTAATATTGTAATCTGTAGGATAATTAACGGTTTGAGCGCGTGAGCACGGTTGTATCCCTGATTTGGAAACCCTAATTTCGTGAACTAATTCCGCTGGCAATGGGATGGACGGGGCCTTGCCGACGAGCCCACGACAAGGGCGGTGTCCAATTAAACGAGACCACTCTATCTCCTAGTCGCCGACAGAAGTCATGGCGTTGGTGCTGGGGGAGACCACGTGATGGAGATGGTGTTTCCAAGGATCCGTGCCTGCATTGCATCTTCCTCTACAAGTGCGCGATCTGCTGCAATCAGCGCCTCCATTGTTTTGACACGAGGCCGCGGAGGCGGCGGTGTGCAGCCGATGGTGGCTTGATGTGCCCACGATCAGGGATGGCGGTGGCAAGTAGCATGCGCTCAATTAGGAGATGTGCGCTCGATCAGGACGGAATTACTAATGACAAACGCCAAATTACCCCTACACAATATTAGCAAGAGAAAAGGATGAAACTACCCTTTTGAACCAATGGTTAGATCTGACCGGTACTCCGTCTACGGGAAAAGGAGTACCAGGGTACCGTAAAAAAACTCAAATAGAAAGTGGAATACCCTGGAAGGACAAATATATTCTTATATATTCAACCTAGGTTTTCAGTTTTACCGTCTTCCTTAGCTGCCGCAACATGCAGGAGTTAGTTTATAGGATTGTCATGAACTTTATATAACTACCCAGCTACACGCATACACTTTTGGTTTTTAGACTACACACATATATTTTGCTTGCAATTGTAAATAAAAGACTGGTAAAGATAAGTGTTAACTGTGTATATATAGTCTTGCTCTTTTTTCTTGGATGTTTAAGCAAAATGTTCATTCATAGTCTTATTTTTTTTAATAGATGTCCATGCCATACCACAACAATGTAGGTTAGAATGCAAGAAATGCTCAAATAATTGGGTTGTAGCAATTAGATGTTTTTTTATTTTCTAGTGAGAAAATTGCATGTTTTCTCCACTCACTAATTATTGCAGTTTTGTCAATGTCAAGAATATCAGGAACAGAGCATGTATTGCAGTTTATTCTGACAGGATCAGAACATTTGTACCTCTGATTTTTTTTAGAAAGGCATAACATATCCGAACTGAACTTTGCCTACAGCAATATTCAGGTTTATTCTTACTTCCTGGTGTAATTTTGTTTATAAATGCCTATATCAAATGACAAAAACAACACACGCTTTCAGTTTTGGTGAACTGAATTAGATCAAAATGACGAAAACAACATATATGTTCTGTTTAGTACAACTGAATTTTATGCTAACAGAGCAGAAGTGAACTTTCTGCTGTCGAACGGAGCAGCACACATGCTACCGTATATGTTCAGTTTGCTGTCGAACAGAGCAACATACATGCTTCTTTCACTCACTATAAAGATACACACATGCAAAACGTACACAATTTTGAAGAACTCCATGAAAGCAAATTTCAAACGAATCAACGGAGCGCGGCGTGCCGCCGCGCACTACCCACTAGTATATACCAAGAACAAGAACTGATTCCCTTAAGAAAAAAGAACAGGAAATGATTACACGCACGGACCAACGAGGCGTAGGTACAATAGACCCAGTAATTTGTAACAGTTGATGCTGTCGTTAACTCCTTATTGCACAAGACGAGCAGATACTTCCAGCTGTAGATCGATAGTAGAAAGGGCAGTGATCAATCACTGTGCTGCGCTCCCCGGCATCGCTGGTGTCGATTTGATATACTCCGCTTTGATCTTCTTTAGTCTCACGACCACATCGCTCATCGTCGTCGTTCTCTGGTCAGGTAAGTCGGAGGAGCAGAGAAGACCCAACTCCAGTACTGGCACAAGAAATCCATCGACCAAGTTGCAGCTAGAAGACGGGCCTTGCAGTAGCCGCTCATCGACGACATGCATAAGCTCCGAGGGGAATGCCTGGCAAACCCACCGCCGAAGGCTCAGTTCCCCGACGAACATGGCATCTGTCGGCCTCCTTCCCGTGAAGACTTCGAGGAGCATGATTCCAAAACTGAATACGTCGCTCTTCCTCGATGCTTTTCCAAGAGACCCATACTCTGCTCAAGAAACACGGAAACAAAGATCACAACATGTATGATGAACCGCAAATCTATGATTTAAAAGGTTGTAGCTAAGTACCTGGTGCCATATACCCAACTGTTCCGGGCATGCTCGCATATGTCATGGAGTTGTCATCACCTTGAAGCAGCCTTGCAATGCCAAAGTCCGCAACATGCGCAGTCATATCCTCATCAAACAACACGTTGCTAGGTTTCAAGTCACAATGCAAGATCACCTCGTGGTGCTCATGATGCAGATACGCCATTGCCATCGACACGTCAAGCAAGATGCCCAACCTCTCAAGGAACCCCAAGCGCATTGTACTCTGGGACTGGTGTATGAGTGTCTCTAAGCTGCCATTTGGCATGTACTGAAGTATAAGCGCTCTAAAGTCGAGGTTGGAACAAGTATTGAGTATTCGTATCAGGTTGCGGTGTCGCACCATGCGAAGAACTCGACACTCCGCATCAAAACTTCGGATGGCCTGGTCCAGTTGCATGTCCAGAACTTTTATCGCGACTACCAAACCACTGCTCAATTGGCCCTTGAAAACTTTTCCAAAGCTTCCAGAGCCAAGTATGTTATCTTCGCTGAAACTGTTGGTGGCGCGAAGGAGCTCATGATGTGAGACTATCTTATTGCATATGCCATCGGTTGGATCGACATAATCTTTGACCTCTCGCTTCTTAAGTTCTTTTTTGATACATAGGTATAAGCAAATTGCAATACCGCCAAAAGTAATAATGACAATCAGAATTTGAAATTTCAACAAGTGTTTGTTACTTGAATGAGATTTGTCAAGGCATGGTGGAAATCCTATGCGTGGAGCACCGCATAGCCCAACATTTCCAATCAAAGATTTTAATGTGAGATTCAAGAAGACACCTCCCTCAGGTATCTGACCATCTAGCCTATTGAAGGAGAGGTTCAAGGTACTCAAGTATGTAAAGTTGGCAAAGAAAGTGGGGATGGTGCCAGAAAGATCATTGAGGAGAGATCTAATAATTCTAAGCTAGTTAGATTATTAAGTTGGTTTGGAATTGGGCCTTCAAAAAAATTACATGATAGATTGAGGTAGGTTAGCATTTTAAATTCCCCGATCGATCCAGGAATCTTCCCATCCAAGAAGTTGGAAGAAAGGTCCATTTGATCGATTTGGCTTAGCGCGCCAACATCAGCCGACAGCACACCACCAATGGAATTGTGAGAAAGATTTAATTTGATAAGTTTATCTAGATAGAATAGACTTGTAGGTAGTGCAGAAATGAACTGGTTATGGGACATGTCAATGTATTGTAGACTGCTAAGGTTGCCAATGCTGTCTGGTATAGAGCCAAATAATTTGTTTTTCTGCAAAAACAATCGCTCAAGACTCTTGAACATACCAGTTTGACTTGGGATAGTGCCTAACAATTCATTCATGGAGATATCAAGTAACACAAGGTTTTCCATTGTAGTGATGGAGTATGGTATTTCCTTTGTTAGTAGGTTGTTGGAAAGATCTATCCAATTCAGACTGCTTAAGTTTGAGAGAGTAGCTGGAATTCCACCGGTTAACTTATTGTAACTTGCAAGAAAAGTGATTAATTGTGTAGAAAGGTTTCCCATGTGGTCTGGAAGGGTACCCGTGAAATAATTATTCGTTATTAGAAGCTCCTGGAGTTCTTTGCAGTTGGAGAGAGCAAGCAAGAAGTCTGTATTCCCCTCTAGTTTATTGCTAGATAGAGATAGCCTTTTCAAAGTTGCAATTCTCCCAAGTGTCGTGGGTACTTGGCCGGAAAAGTAATTTCCGTCCAAATATAGGAAGGACAATTTGGACAGGTTGCCAAGGGAAGGTGGAATTGTACCTTTTAGTTGATTCTCTTCAAAATTTAAAAGTGAGAGTTCTTGCATTAGACCTACTTGTGGTGGGATTTCCCCTTTCAGGTTGGCATAGGAGAGATCTAGTACAGCAAGATTGGTGAGATTGCTAAGCTCAGATGGGATTGAGCCAGCAAGGTTATTCGCACCCAAGGAAATCGACCAGAGATGTGGCAATTTGGCTAACCATGTTGGCACAACATCCGTAAAATAATTTTGGGCCAGAACAAGTACTTCAAGGTACTTGCATGATGCAAGCCCCGAAGGAAACCGGCCGGAAATTTTGTTTACACCGAGGGAAATTATTTCCAACATTGGTAAGCTGAAACTTTGATTATCTGGAATTTGTCCGGTTAGATTATTTTGTGTAAGTAGCATGACTTGCAACTTGGACATGTTGTACATGGCTTGTGGAACCACGCCGCTGAGTTGATTGACTTGCAGATTCAGCAACTCAAGATTGGAGAGGGAGGCAATATTGTTAGGTATAGTACCCGATAAGCTGTTGTTTCCAAGACGGATGTACCTCAAGGAAGGCGTGTTGTTGAACATACAGGGTGATATTTGGCCACTAAGATAATTTGTTTCTAAAGTAAAATTTCTAAGATTCTGCATATACAACAGTAGGTCACAAGGGATCTGACCTGAGAGTTGGTTGCGACCTAGATGGAGGAACTCGAGCCTTGTAAGGTTCCCAAGGAGAGAAGGAATGCCATTAGAAAGGCTATTCAGACCGAGAGAGAGATATCGAAGCCGGCGTAGCTTCCCAAGTTCAGGTGGGATGGAACCGATGAGGCCAGTGTTTGTAAGGTTGAGAACGGAGAGGAAAGAAAGGTTACCTACGTGAGGCGCCAGGGAGCCGAGGAGGGAGGTGTCCGGCAACGACAGAGCTGTAACACGCCGGCGACGGCGGCTGCAGGTGACACCGGCCCAGTGGCAGAAGGACCTGTTGGCTACCCAGCTGTTGGCGAGGATGCCGGCGGGGTCGGAAAGCTGGGCTTTGAAAGCCAGCAGAGCAGCGAGGTCTGCGTCGCTGCCGGTGCCATTGGCCGGACTCGAAGAAGAAGAAGAGGCCGGGACGGCGGATAGTACTAGCACCAGAACTATGATGATGAGAGGAATGCGGGCGGATGATGATGCAGCAGCGGCCATTGGAGCTGTTTACCTTCGCCGTGAACCGTGAAAATGGTGGATTTATACGTGGTTTCTGCAGAATATCATCTTCCTGCTCCGTGGCAGAAGCTGGTGCACCGATCGTAGTCACAATAGTCACCTTCCGGTCGCTTCACGCCACGGCGGGCATGTCGGCACAGTCTACGGACTACGGCTATATCAAACTACAGCGATCGGTCGGTTCAAGCCCGTCAAACATGCACCGCATGTAATACGTCCTGGAATATCGAGGGAACGAGACAAAAACTTCCACGCCACCAAGACTGGGGTACTAGTCAAGGGAGAGGCTATTGCGCGCGCGAGCGCTGCAGCGCTCGGTTTCAGACATCGCTTATGAGAAAAGATTAGAGATCAGAGGGATTAGGGAGAGACTAAACGACTCGCGCGTGGGGATCGCTCGCTCCAACGAGCGAACGCGAAGGAGTAAATCCGACTAGTCAATGCAATAAGGATAACAATCTCCGGTGTAGAATGCCACAGCCACACAGGCCTGCTGCTCCCTCGGCCCCTACAGGCTCTCCAGCTCACATAACATGGCATTTTAGACATTGGCATGATCCTCAAAAGGCAGCTTAAAACTATAGTAGTTTTTTCCCAAGATATTTACAAACCCCGAAAAAACTACTAGTATTTCCTTTTTCAGTGATGTTTAATCACTTTGTTTTTGTGTATTTGGAGTTTTTCCTCACTAGGGTTTTCTCAAATGCTTCAGGTGCATGGGTTGTTTAGACATGAGCATGATCCTCAAAATGCAGCTTAAAACTAGAGTAGTACTCCCTCCGTTTCATATCGTAGTACGCATAGATGTTTTTTATAGTCAAACTTTACAAACTTTGATCAAGCTTATATAAAATATGAAATTAAATCTATAACTTTGCCATTCTAAATGTAAAAGTGTTTCTGCACAAACTTGGTCAAAGTTTGTGAGGTTTTGACTTTTCAAAAAATATAGATGCACTATATTATGAAACAAAGGGGCGCTTCTTTTTTTCAAAGATATTTACAAACCCTAAAAAACTACCAGTATTTCTTTTTTCAATGATGCCTAATCACTTTGTCTTTATGTATTTGTGGTTTTCCTCACTAAGATTATCTCAAATGCTTGAGAAGGATGTGTTGCTTCAAATGAAACTTGTCATGCGATAACTCAAAGCAGCCAACCAATTAATGATGTAGGAGGGTGGCTATTTTAGGTCCTAATATGACCGTTGACAGGTGGAGGCCGGCCAATCAGTTTTGCCCGCTCAACAACGGTTGGAAACTTGAACTCTCATTTTTTTTTTGCAGTAGGAGAACCACAGTGATGGTTTCGTAATTGACCACAATGCCCCGAAGAATATCGTCTCTGACGCTAAAGAAAATGACTGCACCGTGCAAGATTTTCAAAGTCTTCGCTAGAAGAAATATGTTTGGGTTAAGGATCACTTCAGAGATACTATCATCGTATCACCTAAACCGTCTTAACAGTACTGTGTTTCCTATGACTGAAGTAAGAAGAAAAAGAATTACCAAAAGACTAAGTCATCGAGTTCCAAGTCTTCAACTAATTCTTCACAAGGGCGCACCTGTCGTGGTTCTAAGTCTGACAATAGAATGGGGGGTAAGTATGGAGAGGCAAGATACTAGCTATGGAGTAGTTGTATACGCACGAGTTTTACGAGTTCAGGCCCTTCTCAAAGGAAGTAATAGCCCTACGTCTCGGAGCCCGGAGGCGGTCGACTGGATTATATGCGTACGAATTACAGGGGTGCGAACCCTTCTACCTGTGGAGGGGGGTGGCTTATATAGAGTGCGCCAGGACCCCAGCCAGCCCACGTAGCGGAGGGTTAAAGGTACATTAAGGCCAGGCGTTACTGGTAATGCCTTACATAAAGTGTCATCATGACCATAAAGACTACCTAATTACAGACCGTTTGGGCTCAGAGTGGTTCTTGAACTCCTGGTGGTCGAGTGGGTCTTCATGGTCGACTGTCTTTGAGTCTGTCAAGTGAAGTCCTACCAGGTCGACTGGAAGGCCGTTTCTTCTAAAGATGTCCTTGGGGAGGGTACCTTGGACAGGTCCATGACCCTACCCTAGGTACATGACTTCATCATTAGCCCCCGAATGGATCGAGGTTCGAATAAGGAAGGAGTTGATAATCTTTCCAACCTGTTTTTGCGCTGCGAGTGCGTCTTACTCTGGATCAATGACTTTTTAGTGATGGTGTCAACTTCTCTTTCAGTCGCCTTGATCCATTCTTCACATCTGTCGAGTGAACTTTATAGACTTGAAGATCTCCGAGCGACGGATCAGAGGAAATCTACCGTCTGACGAGTTGCTCTGCTGTTAGCGGATTTAGCGGGATCCGAATTTTGAGAAGCGCACGAAGCGGAGAAGGCTGCGGTACTCGGATGGGATAAGGCGAAGACGCCTCGATCTTCGTGTCGCCTTTTTCGCCACGTATCGCGCGCGCGACTGTTGCGGGATTTGACAGGATTGCCCGGGCCTACCAGTCAGCCACTCGGAAGCGACTTCATATAAGGCGCCGGGCAGGGGTCTTTTGAACAGTGCGCCCTCATTTTCCCCTCCCCCGTCCTCAGATTCATCTGCCGCGCCCGTGACCTGCTCAGCGTTGCTGCTCCGTTCCTGCTTCGCCAGCGACAATGGTGAAGGAGAAGATGGCAGCCTTGGAGCGGGCGAAGAAGGCGACGGCGAAGGCGAAGGGGAGAGCAACCAGTCGGGGCGGATCCTCGTCGCGGTCCAGCCTGCCGCAAGGTTGGGTCCAGGGAGATTGGATCCGCTCGACCATCACCCAGAAATACCTCGACGACCTGGCCAACGAGGGATTGATCCCCCATGGGTCAGTGAGGCTTCCGAGGACGGAGTGGCAGCCGCAGCCTCAGGAGGGTGAGTGCGTCCTCTTAGCCACCCATGTTGATCGCGGATTTTCTCTACCGCCGAATCTTTTCTTTCGGGGTTTTCTGAACTTCTTTGGAGCACAACTCCATCACTTCACACCCAACTCCATTGCCTATCTCGCTGCTTTCGTGTCTTTGTGCGAAAACTTCTTGGGTTGTCGGCCACACTGGGGCATCTTCAAACACATATTCACTTGTCGCTCACAGACGGTGAAAAAGGCTAGTCCGAATGATGAAAGAACCCAAGTAATCCAGATGTGTGGGGGTCTTGGGGTCCAGATGAGGGGTAAAAGTGCCTTCCCAGCCATGATTCTTCCCGACTCAGTTAGAGGGTGGCAGTCGACCTGGTTCTACTGCCAAGACCAGTCGAATGGACTCCCTCCTTTCTCCATGGGTCGAGTGAGCAAGCCGTCCTCTCTGAAGGTGCTTCCGGAGGAGAAGGTCCAGGTTAAATTGTTGATGGAGCGTGTAGTCTAGCTCATTCGCGACGGAGTGACCGGCATGGATCTTCTGGAGGTTTTCCTGCGCATACAGCTGCTCCAATACCAAGGCCACCCAATGTGGATGTATTCCGGTACCGAAGACACCACCCAGGTCCACCCAGAGGAGGTCGACGACGCCACATTGGAGAGGTGGATGACTGCCATCACAGGGAACAAGGATAACCCTCGTGGAGCTAGGAGGATCCCACCACTCGACCAATCTTACGAACCAGACAAGGTATGACCACTTATCTCCGACTGTGATCCTGTTGCATTCGCTCTGTTCCGCTGCGAATCGGTCGATTGACTTTCGTCTTGTTTTGCTGTCTTCTAGGCCACCACTGAGATGTACTCGATGCCCAACGGGGCGCAAGAACAAGTCGAAGAAGAAGAAGGAAGCGGAGGCGAAAGCCAGGAGGAATGGGAGTCCGAGGAGGGCGAGGAAAACGACAGCTCTGATGAAGAGGAGGAGGAGGAAGAGGAGGAAGACGTGGATCCTCCCCACTCGGAAAGGCGATCCAAGCTGACGCATGATCCGGCGGTCGAGCACGGTAAGGCTATCGCGCCCGTTGGGCGGTCGATGAAGCGCCCTCGAACGACTTCTCCAGTGCCGACTGAGAAACCGCCGAAGCAACCCCGAGCTACATCATCAAAGCCGACGAAGGCCTTGCCCAAGATGAGGATGGTCATTCCCACCATTTCCGGGTAATCAGCAGAACTTGTGTCTTCCTGTTTATCATGAGTGTACTTTTGGTCGACTAGTTTGACCGATCAACTAATTTCTGAAATCTGCAGTGCTGCCACCTCCGAGACCTCAGCTAAGCACGAAGATCAGGAAATGGAAGATGCCGCCACCTCCAACCTTGGTATGATCTCTGCAGTTTCGCTTTATGGTCGATTGGATTTCTGTTTTTACCTTTGAATCTTTCTTGTAGTTCCACCTCATGTCATTGATCTCCCTGACGACGACGATGAAACACCACTGAGGAAGAGGAAGGACAAAAAGGTGCCTGCTGGCAAGGCTGCTCAAGTTGTATCACTGCCTGAGACGCTGGTTCACGAGGGAGGCGACACCACTCGGGCTTCTGTGTCCTTTGCTGTGCCGCTGACGAATGTCCGGCCTTTGTCGCCGACTGCTGACCCGCCTTCCCTTTTTGCCACACACCACGTCCCGGAAGACCAAGTGAGTGCTGCTAAGGAGGCCATACGCCAGGCAGGGATCATGATGGAGCAAGTGAAGGTGGTCCGGGAGGCCAGCCAGGTGGCTTATGATGCAAGCTCAGCTCTTTAGAGCAATGTCCATGTAAGTTGGTCGTTGCTTGTTCTATTAGGATATGCTACCTGAAATTTCTTCTTTCTGAAGATCTCCATATCTGTATCTGTACACCCACTGGGTGGGTGTGTCGATTGAATTTTTGTATTGGTGGGGGCACACTGAGTGCACCCACTGGGTGTAGTCCCCAAGACTATGGTGGACTGCTGGCAGTCGACTATAGTCTTTATACTTTGAACTTCTTCACTCGGTCTGGTCGGGCCATGTCGAATGGATCTTTGAAACCGGTGCGGGCACGCTGAGTGCACCCACTGGGTGTAGTCCCCGAGACTATGGTGGACTGCTGGCAGTCGACTATAGTCTAAGGAACTGTTCTGTTTTTTTACATGGCTGACTGCTGACAGTTGGCTGTGGTTTTAGGATCATAACCTTTTTGCCTCTTTCGGTCGGCTGGTCAAACCGAATTGGTAAAACCAGTGGGGGCACGCTGAGTGCACCTATTGGGTGTAGTCCCCGAGACTACTGTCGAATGTTTTGATTCGACTGTAGTCTTAGAAATGCTACGATTTTTCTTTAGTCACTCGGAAGTGACCTGTCTTTGATGTTTTGTCAATTGACTCTTCACAGAAATCTTGCAAGCTCGTGGCCCGCTATACCGAATTGGAGAACAAACAGATCCAGCTCAACCTTGACTTGAAGCTTGCTCAGGAGAACTTGCAAAAGGCGAGAGATGAAGCAAAAGGTATGGCTGGTGAGAACTTTGACGACTGTCTTTGTCTTTCTACCCATTCTCAACTCTGGGCTTATTGTTATTTTGCAGACAAACTGGAGGAGGCTCTGAAGAAGAAAGACCACGACCTTGCAGAGGCACAGAAGGCGGCTTTGGAGAAAACAAAGCTCGCGGAAGAGAAACTGGTCTCAGTCGGCAAACTCGAAGAGGAGAATACCAAACTGAAGGCTGCTCTCGACGCGGCCAACAAGGAGGTTAGCCGACTGAAGAATGACAAAGTTGCTCTGACTGACAAGGCTGGCGAACTGGCGGGGAAGAGGAATGATCTGGAGGTTTATCTGGGAGGGCTCGCCAAAAAGTTATTCCTCATGCTCGAAGGTAATCTCTTTTACCCGACTGTCTAGTTATCACCGACTGATCATAGAACTGTTAACTTGAACCCGAGTTGCATTTACAGAATTCTGTCAGAACTTCGAAGAGGAGACCAGTCGAGTGGAGACAAGCCTGGACCCCATCAACTCTCCCGTGAAGGATGAAGCCGCTATGAACGTGCTCCGACTGGAGTCTCGCATTGCTGGTGTCGTGGACTATCTCGCTCGACTGAAAGCTGCGGTGTCGCGGATCGAGTCAACACTCTGGCGGACCGCACGCTTGAATGACCTCGAGTCATAATGACTCGGTGAATGAGGTTCCAAGTCGAGTGCAAGAATGGAAAAAGTCTTCTGCCAGGTGCGGTGCTGATGTTGCTCTGTCTCTGGTTCGTGTCCACTGCAAGGAGGCGCGGGAGGAAAAGCTGGCGTCCATCAAAGTTGTCAATACTAAGAAGTATGATTTCCAATCTTTCATGGAGACTTTCATCACCGCTGCCACCCGGATTGCTGATGGGATTGACCTTGACCAGTTTGTGGCTCCTTCCAGTCCTCCACCTGAGGAGTAAAAAACGTCTATGCTCTACCTTAAATTTGCCTCGGAATGCCGAAGGGTTTTGTAACCGATAAACTTTAACAGGCTTGAGGCCTGGGTACTTCTGCATCCTTAGGATGCTATCCGAACTTTACTTATCGTCGAAATATGCTTTTGTTTGCCTTCGAGTGAACTTTGCTCTTCACTCGAACTATGCTTCAATGCTTGAGATGCAGCTCTGAGGTGGATCCAGTCGACCTACACTTTGTTGCTCTTGCAGGTGCAGGAGAAGGAAGCAGTCGACCTGTACCTCGTCGTCCTTGCGGATCGGGATGGAGCGCACGTTGCACATGTGGCGCAGCTCCGAAGGAGAAGGCAACAGTCGACCTGCACCTCGTCGTCCTTGCCGATCGGGATAGATTTCGTACTTAGGCGAGTACTGGACTGCAGCTAAGCCCCCGAGTGGGAGGTTTGCTCTCCACTCGGTAGGATTTTTCGAACTTAGACGAGTACTGGACTGCAGCTAAGCCCCCGAGTGGGAGGTTTGCTCTCCACTCGGTAGGATTTTTCAAACTTAGGCGAGTGCTGGACTGCAGCTAAGCCCCCGAGTGGGAGGTTTGCTCTCCACTCGGTAGGATTTTTCAAACTTAGGCGTAGTCTTGGACTGCAGCTAAGCCCCGAATGGGAGGTTTGCTCTCCACTTGGTAGGATTTTTCAATACTTAGGCGAGTTGGACTGCAGCTAAGCCCCAGTGGGAGGTTTGCTCTCCACTCGGTAGGATTTTTCAAACTTAGGTAGTCTTGGACTGCAGCTAAGCCCCAGTGGGAGGTTTGCTCTCTACTCGGTAGGATTTTTCAATACTTAGGCGTAGTCTTGGACTGCAGCTAAGCCCCAAGTGGGAGGTTTACTCTCCACTCGGTAGGATTTTTCAAACTTAGGTAGTCTTGGACTGCAGCTAAGCCCCAGTGGGAGGTTTGCTCTCCACTCGGTGGGATTTTCAATACTTAGGCTAGTCTTGGACTGCAGCTAAGCCCCAGTGGGAGATTTTCTCTCCACTCGGTGGGATTTTTCAATACTTAGGCTAGCTTGGACTGCAGCTAAGCCCCCAGTGGGAGGTTTGCTCTCCACTCGGTGGGATTTTTCATACTTAGGCTAGTCTTGGACTGCAGCTAAGCCCCCAGTGGGAGGTTTGCTCTCCACTCGGTGGGATTTTTAATACTTAGGTGAGTCTTGGACTGCAGCTAAGCCCCCGAGTGGGAGGTTTGCTCTCCACTCGGTAGGATTTTTCAAACTTAGGGGAGTACTGGACTGCAGCTAAGCCTCCAAGGAGGATTTTTGTGTCATAGCTTTTAAGGGGAAGGCAACAGTCGACCTGTACCTCGTCGTCCTTGCAAAGTGCACATTGTATTAAATACTTAGGCGAGTACTTGGACTGCAGCTAAGCCCCCGAGTGGGAGGCTAGCTCCTCACTCGGTAGGATTTTCAAATACTTAGGCGAGTACTTGGACTGCAGCTAAGCCTCCGAGTGGGAGGTTGGCTCCTCACTCGGTAGGATTTTTCAGATACTTAGGCGAAACGGATTTGCAGCTAAGCCTCCGAGTGGGAGGCTGGCTCCTCACTCGGTAGGATTTTTCAGATACTTAGGCGAAACGGATTCGCAGCTAAGCCCCCGAGTGGGAGGCTGGCTCCTCACTCGGTAGGGATTCTTTTTTACAAACTTAGGCGAAACAGGTTCGCGGCTAAGCCACCCACTGGGGGAGTGTAAAAGGGGCGGAGTAGCTCCACATTCCATGCTCGAGGCTCATCGATCTGGCGTTTGACGTTGTAAAGATGGTAAGCTCCATTGTGGAGAACTCTGGTGACGATGAAGGGACCTTCCCAAGTGGGAGCGAGCTTGTGTGGTTTCTGTTGATCCACTCGGAGGACCAGATCCCCTTCTTGAAATGCTCGGCTCTTCACATTTCTAGCGTGGAATCGATGCAAGTCCTACTGATAGATGGTCGGCGGATCAAGGCCATCTCTCTCTCCTCTTCAAGGAGGTCGATTGCATCTTAGCGGGCTTGCTCCGCTTCACTTGAGTAGAGTTCGACTGGGCGCATTGTGAAGCAGGTCACTTTCGCGAACAGCTTCAGCTCCATAGACCATAAAGAATGGAGTTCTCCTAGTCGACCGATCAGGAGTGGTCCTCAATCCCCAAAGAACCGACGGAAGTTCGTCAACCCACGCTCATGCTGCATGCTTGAGATCACGCATCAGTCGAGGTTTCAGTCCTTTGAGAATTAGACCATTTGCTCGTTCCGCTTGTCCATTCGACTGGGGGTGAGCGACTGAAGCATAGTCGACTCGCGTGCCTTGAGAGCCGCAAAAGGCTTTGAACCTTTCGGAATCTAAATTTGACCCATTGTCAGTGATGATGCTATGTGGAACTCCATATCTGAATATCAACTCTCTGATGAAACTGACAGCAGTGCACGCATCAAGGTTCTTGATAGGTTTGGCTTCGATCCATTTAGTAAACTTGTCGACTGCCACTAGCAAGTGAGTGAAGCCGCTCCTGCCAGTTCTCAGTGGTCCGATCATGTCCAACCCCCAAACAGCGAAGGGCCAGACGAGTGGAATGGTCTTCAAGGCTGAGGCGGGCTTGTGCGACATATTGGAGTAGAACTGACATCCTTCACACTTGTCGACTATTTCCTTTGCCATTTCATTTGCCTTTGGCCAGTAAAATCCCGCTCGGTATGCTTTAGCCACGATGGTCCGAGAGGACGCATGGTGACCACAGGTCCCCGAGTGGATATCATCAAGAATTATCTGACCTTCTTCTGGCGTTATGCACTTCTGGCTGACTCCAGTCACAATTTCTCTGAATAATTGTCCCTTGATCACAGTAAAGGCCTTGGATCGGCGGACGATCTTTCTAGCCTCTTCTTTGTTCTCCGGGAGCTCTTTCCTCAGGATATACGCGATGTATGGTACTGTCCAGTCGGGAGTGATGACCACGACTTCCATGATCAGGTCGACCACCGCTGGGACCTCAACTTCAGTCGGATCAGTGGCACTTTTTGGCTGTGGAGCTTCTTCAGTGAAAGGCTCCTCTTGAATCGACGGTGTGCGGATGTGCTCCAAAAACACATCACTAGGAATGGCTTCCCTCTTGGACCCTATTTTCGTCAAATCATCAGCAGCTTGATTTTTCAGTCGGGGTATATGATGGAGCTCTAACCCCTCAAACTTCTTCTCTAGCTTCCTCCTCTGCATTACAAAGAGCAGTCATGGCTGGACTTCGACGCCCCACTCCTTCATCACACGATTAACCACCAGATCTGAGTCGCCATAGACCATGAGGCGACGGACGCCGAGTGAAATGGCCATACGCAACCCATACAACAGTGCTTCATATTCTGCTTCATTGTTGGAAGAATCAAAGTGAATCTGGAGCACATATCTGAGCTTATCTCCTCGGGGAAACCAATACTACCCCAAACACGGAACCATTCAGCATCTTGGAACCATCAAAGAACATAGTCCAAAGTGTTCGAGTGAACTTGAGTCGGATGCGTTGTTCAATCCACTCGGCGATGAAATCTGCTATTGCTTGGGACTTGATGGCTTTCTTTGCCTCAAACTTGATATCAAGGGGAAGAAGTTCAATCGCCCATTTCACCACTCGACCAGTTGCGTCTCTGTTGTGCAAAATCTCTGATAATGGGGCGTCGCTGACGACTGTAATGGAATGATCAGAGAAGTAATGAGCAACCTTCTTCGCGGTCATATAAATCCCATACACAAGCTTCTGATAATGAGGGTATCTTTGCTTTGACGGGGTTAATACTTCAGAAAGATAATATACTGGGCGCTGAACTTTGAAGGCCTTTCCTTCCTCTTCCCGCTCGACCGTAAGTACTGTACTGACGACTTGTCGACTCCGTAGCGGGCTTCTTGGCTCGCAACAAATCACTCGGATCTGCAGTCTTCTGATATTCTTGCAATTCTACCACTGCCATCTGAGCATCAACAATCTTAGAGCCTTTCTGGAAACACTCTTCCGCTTTCTTCCGATTGCCAGTGATAGTGATCACACCCTTGGGGTCAGGCATCTTCAGTTTAAGGTACACATAACATGGTCGAGCCATGAAACGGGCATACGTCGGCCTTCCCAGAATAGCGTGATAAGCGCTCTGGAAATTCACGACCTCAAAGGTCAACTTTTCTTTGCGGAAATTCTTCGAATCACCAAAAACCACATCAAGAGCAATTTGACCGAGTGACTCAGCCTTCTTTCCAGGAATGACTCCGTGGAAACTCATGTTACTGGTGCTGAGTCGGACATCGGAATGCCCATCCCTTTCAACGTCTCGCATACAAGATGTTCAGGCCACGCCACCATCCATCAAAACTTTGGTCGGTCGAGTGCCTTCGACGTGGATCGACCACCAACGCTTGCCTCCTGGGGTGGCAATGTGTGTCGGATGATCGGACTGGTCGAATGTGATGGCGGTGCAGGACCATTTCAGATAATTAGGCGTCACCGGGCGACCATGTTCACTTCTCGGTTGATAACTTTCAATCGGCTTTTGCTTTCAACGTCGAGAAGCGTCATCGGTGGAATTGACCTGGGGTATCCACCATCACTATCTTCCTTGTCCTCAACTTTGTCCGACTCCTTTTCCTTATCCTTGGTCCGCTTCCCTTGGGCCGCTGAATCAAGAGCCGACATTTGTCGAGTGGTATGCCGGGTAAATGAGTTTACCCTCTTCATCTTTCTTCGTGTGAATGTGACATGGCAAGTCCAACACATCATTCCCATCTTGGTCTTTCACCTTCTTGGGGTTCCACGGACCCTTGGGTTTTCCCTTGAACTTTCCTGGGGTCACAGCCAAGGCTTCTCCGGAAGCTGCTGGCTCGGCTTTGCGCTTCTGCTTCCGACTGGAGTTCCCTCCACCGGCTTCATTAGCGGCTGACTTGTACTTACCACTCCGGAGCCGATCCTCTTCTTCACCATTAGCATACTTGGTGGCGATCTCCATCATCCGACTCAGGGTCATATCTCCTGTCCGACCGAATTTCAAACTCAACTCCCTGTTCTTGACACCTTCCTTGAAAGCACAGACTGCCTGGTGATCAGACACATTCTCAACTGTGTGGTGCAAGGTAATCCATCTCTGGATGTAATCTCTCAAAGTTTCATTCGACTTCTGTACACATGATTGCAGCTATGTCAACCCTGTTGGTCGCTTGCAAGTCCCTTCAAATGTCCTGACAAACACTCGGGCAAGATCTTCCCAAGTGTAAATACTGCTGGGTGCTAATTGATTCAACCATGCTCTGGTCGAACCCTCCAACATAAGGGGGAAATGCTTCATAGCTACCTCATCGTTGCCGCCGCCAATCTGGACAACCACTCGGTAGTCTTCAAGCCAAGTGTCAGGCTTGGACTCACCGGTGAACTTACTGACTCCAGTCGCCAACCTGAAGTTGGGAGGAATCACTGCGGCTCTGATGGCCCTGCTAAAACACTCTGGCCCTGAGACATGAACTCTGCTGCTGGAGGGAACATCTCTGTCATGGCCTTCTCGGTGAGCTCTGTTCCTGTCGACCAGGCCTTGAACGATAATGGATCTCGCATCAAAGCCTAGCTCTCTAGGGTCGATTGGAACCTTTCGCCCAACACTGTGCTGGCGTCTGTCATCTTGTTGCCGAGGAGCGTATGATCCACCCCTTGGGGGAGGGGTGGGCACTCGACGTCGATCATTGCGATCGAATCGGTGCTCATACGGCTCGCGGTTCTGGTACTGATCATCACGCCGGCCTCCACGTTCCTCATGCCTCGGGGGCGATCTTGGACTATGGGCCGACTGGACTGAATTCGCAGCGACGGATCTGCTGTGAATCATGTTCAGTGACTGTGATACGACTGAATTTTGATCTCCTGCTGCCCGGAGTAAGTCTCTGATCTGTTGCAAACCTCTACCCGCCTCCGACTGGGAAGGCTGAATCGATTCTGCTATACGGGCTGCAGCTGCTAAATTTTGAATCAGAGTTCGATATACCTGAGTTGGTTGTGGAAAGAGCTGACGTCGACTGGATTCTGGAACCCGTGGTCGCGTGCGCTCGTCGAGAACTCGCTGGAGGTTCTCCAGTCGAGTGCGCTCGGCCAGGTTGGCCAAGCGCGCATCCTCCAAGGCACGAGCCTCGGGGGTTTCTCCAACGATAGGAGTGTGAAGCGCATCCATGTTTCGGCGGCGAAGTTTCTCCCTCTGCAGCGAAGTGAGGGGCTCGGGTTGGTACTCTTCGTGAGCTTGCGCCGGATCGCCTCCACCGTCGCCTCCGTCGGTGCTGGGGAATCCAGGAGAACTGCGTGGTCCGTCGACCATCAGAACCTCTGCTGCCAGATCGCTGCTATCGCACTCGGATGCAGTCTCTGCGGAGCCAGTCGACAGATCGAATAGGCCATAGAGAGATTCGTCGGGCTCGATTGCCGCAACTTGGGGAGTGGCCAACTGGCGAGCAACCGCATGCCTCACCCACCGTTGAAGCCTCGACCGACCGGAGCGCTTGCGCCGGCGGGAGACTGGGAGTGAGGACGGCACAAGAACCAACCCATATTGGGTCGACGGTTGCCGCAGGAGGATGCCGCGGACGCACGCGCGAAAGTGCGTTGCCCCGCGGACGGGGAGCGCGTCGACATCGAGAAGAGCCTCCTGAAGCCAAGCGGAGTCATCGGCGATGAACGTGAGCGCACCGAGACGGATCTCGCGGCCTTCGACCAAAACTCCACCTGAAATCATGATGTAGGAGATCGAAAGAATCCCAACTTCTCCAACAAATCGCTAGAACACCTGCCCCACGATGGGCGCCAACTATCGTGGTTCTAAGTCTGACAGTAGAATAGGGGGTAAGTATGGAGAGGCGAGATACTAGCTATGGAGTAGTTGTATACGCACGAGTTTTACGAGTTCAGGCCCTTCTCGGAGGAAGTAATAGCACTACGTCTCGGAGCCCGGAGGCGGTCAACTGGATTATATGCGTACGAATTACAGGGGTGCGAACCCTTCTACCTGTGGAGGGGGGTGGCTTATATAGAGTGCACCAGGACCCCAGCCAGCCCACGTAGCGGAGGATTAAAGGTACATTAAGGCCAGGCGTTACTGGTAACGCCTTACATAAAGTGTCATCATGACCATAAAGACTACCTAATTACATACCGTTTGGGCTCAGAGTGGTTCTTGAACTCCTGGTGGTCGAGTGGGTCTTCATGGTCGACTGTCTTTGAGTCTGTCGAGTGAAGTCCTACCAGGTCGACTGGAAGGCCGTTTCTTCTAAAGATGTCCTTAGGGAGGGTACCTTGGACAGGTCCATGACCCTACCCTAGATACATGACTTCATCACACCAATATCTTTAATGTATTTTATACATTTTAGGGGCCGTCTACGGCAGTTGAACTAAATCTTCAGGGACTTTCTCCTGTGTATACAAACAAACACATTAGTTCCTTAATCATTTTTGTCGTCAACGTTAGAAACAACAAATGAGACACTAAATGCACTTACAAAGGTAAAACCAAATAAAAGATTCAAACGTTGCTAAACAAGCCCAACAAAAGTTGGTGGTCTAAGCGCATGGCCAATGCGCGACACTTGGAGAGGGCGCTAAAATCGATTTCTTAGTCGATAGGCGATTTGTGCATCGAATCCTGGTGTCGGGTACGGCATGGACTCACAAAGAGGAGCCAAACACTTAGATGTTTTCCAGCATGCAAGATAAAAGGATCAGCATAGTGAACGATTTTTTTAAGGCCTGCTACTTCTTGAACACTGTGTTGGTTTTCCCTTGAAGAGAAAAGGGTGATGCAACAAAGTAGCGTAAGTATTTCTCTCAGCTTTTAAACGAAGGTATTAATCAAGTAGAAGGCTACATGCAAGTTCCTCGTACCTACACAAACAAACAAGAATCTCGCAACCAACGCGATAAAGGAGTTTAGGCTCGTCAAACACGCACCGCATGTAATACGTCCTGGAATGTCGAGACAAAAACTTCCACGCCACAAGACTGGAATACTAGTCAATGCAATAAGGATAACAATCTCCAGTCTAGAATGCCACAGCCACACATGTCTGCTACTCCCTCGGCCCCTACATGCTCTCCAGCTCACATGACATGACATGACGTTTTAGACATGGGCAGCTTAAAACTAGAGTGGTATTTTTTTTCAGAGATATTTACAAACCCCCAAAAAACTACTAGTATTTCCTTTTTCAGTGATGTTTAATCACTTCGTTTTTGTGTATTTGGAGTTTTTCCTCACTAGGGTTTTCTCAAATGCTTCAGGTGCACGGGTTATTCTAAGCAACACCTGTCATGCAATAACTTGGAGCAGCTAACCAGCTAATGATCGGGGTCGCAACCCAAGGTCATGATATGACCGTTGGCAGGTGGGGCCCGCCAACCAGCTAGGCAAAGGTCGAAAATTTGAACACTCAAATTCTTTGCGGTAGGAGAACCATACTGATGGTTTCCTAACTCTATATTAGTGAGAATATTGACTATAGCCTCCCTAAGAACATCATCTCTGAAGCTGAAGAAAATGACTACGCCGTGCAAGATTTTCAAAGTCAGAAGATATGAACACAGTATTTGCGACCCCTCTTAACAATATGGTGTTCCCTATGACTCAAGCCAGAAGAAAAAGAACTACCAAAAGACTAAGTCCTTGCATTCATTCCAACTCTTTGACTAATTCTTCATAAGGACGTACCAAAATCTCCAATGTATTTCATACATTTTAGGTGCCGTCGACGACAATTAAACCAAACTTCCAGGGACTTTCTCCTATGTATACTTTCAAACACATTAGTCCCTTAACCATTTTTGTCGTTAGTACTTCGAAACCAAAGAGGACACTAATGCACTTACAGAGGCAAAACCAAATAAATATTTAAACATTGCTAAACAAGTATAACAAAAGTTTTTTTTTTTTTGCCTTAGGGCATGCCCAATGCGCGACACTTAGAGAGGGCGCCTGAATCATTGTCTTGGCTGATGGGCGATTTGTCCATCGAATCAACCAAACACTTAGATTTTCCACCATGCAAGATAAAACGAGTAGTGCAGCGAATGATTTATTTTCTTAGCGCCTATAAGTAGAGTCTACCATTGAAACAGAGGGCTCTCAGATGGATTTTCAAATTTAGGATAACTTCTATATTTCCCTAAACGCCTTCTAAAATAACCCAAATGATAACACCCGCACGTGTGGCACAAAGCAACATGGCCCAAATGCCTTCATTACCATTCATTTTGCCACGTCAAAACAGATGACATCAGCGGGAATCTTTTTGGTTTTTGGCTTTAAAATGTTTTATTTCCTAATTAAAAAATCCAATTGAAAATTCATTTTCACCATTAAATCCGTCGACGAGATCTTCAAAACTAGATCCCATGTTGATATGTTTCGACGGAAAAAAATTTGGCCAAAAGTTGTCCTGATGATTACACTGTAGTTGCCATAGTGTTTACACTAAAGTTGCCATGTGGCAATTTTAGTTTATAGATCATGGCAATTTTAGTATTTTGATCATGACAATTCTAGTATTTTGACCATGAAAATTATTTTTTTATGAACTATGGCAATTTTAAGTGCATGTATCATGGCAATGTTAGTTTATGATTCATGGCAAGTCTAGTTTCTTAATTCTCGTTTTATAATATGTCAAATTTTAGTTTTAAAGGTAGAAAAAAAATTTGAAACATATCATGACAAGTTGAGTGCAAACACCATGGCAATTCACAATAGACATGGCAACTTTTAACCCCAAAAAACATGTCGTCGAAACATATTGATATGATATCTAGTTTCGAAGATCTCGTCGCGATGGATTTAATGGTGAAAACGGATCTTCAATCGGATTTTTCATTTAAGAGATAAAACATTTTTAAAACTGAAAATCCAAAAAGATTCCACATACATGCATGCGGTGACGTGGCGTAATCTGTATGTTGTAGGGCGTGTGGGCTGGTGTTACTTCCACCAGATATGTGAGCGTTATCATCCTCCCAAAATAAAACTTAGATGCCTGTGCGTTTTTTTTTTTTTGAGAAAACTTAGACGCCTCTGCATGCGTTCTTTTTTCTATAACATGAAAACGGCCCAAGTTGTACTTGCTATCCAAACAATCCTAAAAGAAGTACAACATTCGGCTTGTTGGCCTTTCAGAGAGAGAGAGAGAGTTGCACTCTCCACCCACACATCCCTTGATAGTTGGCCCGTTCTAAAAAGTGGCCCAAGGCAAGCGATTCTTTCAAAAAAAAACTTTTTTTGCTCCCATTGAAAACAAACCTTTTTCTAAATGCACTGGAAACAAATTTGAAAGATAAAAGCATGCTGCAATGTTTATATTCCATATGGTCAGAAAAAGGATGTTTCCCTCATAGAAAACTCCGGTTGCACTGCTTGATGACATGGGCTGGGGTGGTCGTTCGTCACGATGGCGCCATAGCCGCGCTCTCAGTGTGCTCTCTATTTTCATGGAGAGGGGGGAAGGGGATGTAAGCAGCCTACCTTGGGCGACGAGGGAGAATGGAAGGGTAGGTGGGTGAGTTTTGGCGTCGTCGGGAGCTTTATGGAGGTCGGGGGCCGCGGGCCAGCGGGTGGTGACATCGGGGACGAGGCGTGCATGGCGTTTGCGTGTGCGTCTCCTCTCTCGGAGAGGAAGATGATGGTGAACATGTTAGGTGTGTGGGCTAGGACTCGCGTGGGAGCAGGTGAACGAGTTGGGATGTCCTGCTGTAAGGGCATATTTATCCCTAAGGTGTTTTGGTGATTGACGACAATGATTTTACGGACTAATCGTGTGCCTTAAGTATTTCAGATGTTTCTTCACTAGGCACAAGACGGGTTGGTGCCCCTCGAAGACTATGGAAGACGGCGTTTTCTACGTTTCTTTTCGATGGATTTGAGTCGTAGGAAAGCCGTACTATTAAGAGGGGGTCCGCGTTGGAAAGGTTCGAGTGGAATCATCACGTACACGTTTACTCCCTCTGCACCGCCTTTCCCTTTGCGCTTTGGAGCATCCTCCGTTTTCTTCATTTATTTGCAAAGAGAAGGATTCCTAGTGTTGCTGTTCTGAGGCATGCGGTAGTACTGCTCTTAGGAGCGGTAGTACCGCAGGCCCCCGCGGTAGTACTGCACGCCCTTGCGGTAGTACCGTAGGTGCACACGGTAGTACCGCTCCTAAGGATCTGTAGTACCGTGGCCTCAGACCAGACTCAGCCGCTCGTGCGGCTGTAGGGGCGGATGTAATTTTTTACATCCACGCCCCCATGCGGTAGTACCACCCCATGCGTGCGGTAGTACCGTGAGTTCTGGTCTGGCACAACAACATGAGCGGGAGTAGGGGCGGATGTAATTTTTTACATCCCCTCCCTGCGCGGTAGTACCGCATGCCAGGTACGGTAGTACCGTGTCGGATATTTGCACTGCTTGATTTTCAGCGGAAGTTGGCACGGATGTAGTTTTATTCATCCGCGCCCTTCCCAGGCTAGTCTGATCAGGCCTTGCGGTAGTACCGCAAGGGGGTGCGGTAGTACCGCGTCAGGGGCAGTACCGCCCTCAGCCTTTGCGGCTCAGGCCTGGACTAGCTCCTGCCGTAGCAGCTGTAGTACCGCGGTCCGCCGCGGTAGTACCGTGAGCCCCTGCGGTAGTACCGCTTGTCTGGGGCGGTAGTACCGTAGGTCGCGGGCTGGTTAAGTGGATAACGGTTGGATTTGTCTCTCCACTATATAAGGGGTGTATTCTTCCTCTAGTCGACCACCTCTTCCATCCCCAAGCTCCATTCTTGCTCCAAGCTCCATTTTCGCCCGATCTCTCTCCCTAGCCAATCAAACTTGTTGATTTGCTCGGGATTGGTTGAGAAGGCCCCGATCTACACTTCCACCAAGAGAAATTTGATTCCCCCCACTAATCCCTAGCGGATCTTGTTACTCTTGGGTGTTTGAGCACCCTAGACAGTTGAGGTCACCGTTGAGCCATAGTCCATTGTGGTGAAGCTTCGTGGTGTCGTTGGGACCTCCAATTAAGTTGTGGAGATTGCCCCAACATTGTTTGTAAAGGTTCGATCGCCGTCTTCAAGGGCACCAATAGTGGAATCACGGCATCTCGCATTGTGTGAGGGCGTGAGGAGAATACGGTGGCCCTAGTGGCTTCTTGGGGAGCATTGTGCCTCCACACCGCTCCAACAGAGACAGAAGGAACTTCGGTAACACATCCTCGTCTTCACCGGCTCCACTCTTGGTTATCTCGTGCCTTTACTTGTGAAAGTTTATTTGTGTTGTATTCCTTGCTTGCTTGTGTGCTTGTTGTTGTTGCATCATATAGGTTGCTCACTTAGTTGCATATCGAGACAACCTACTTTGATGCAAAGTTTAATTTGGTAAAGAAAAGCTAAAAAATTGTTAGTTGCCTATTCACCCCCCTCTAGTCAACTATATCGATCCTTTCAATTGGTATCAGAGCCATGTCTCTTTATTAAGGACTTTGCCGTCCGAAGAGTATGGTTGACACCATAGACGTTGTGGAGGAGCACTCCGGTGTGAATCCGAGCTCGTCTATGGCCGATGGGAGAACCGCGGTTTCTTGTGAGGAATTCAATGTGGCTTTGGACACATTGAAAACCTCCATGACAACCGAGGTTGAAAGCATGTTTAATAAATTCTTAGAAGGACTTAAACTATCTACCTCGCCGATGAAAGTGGGTGATCCCACTAACAAGGTGACGGATGCTAACTCCGACAAGGGGGAAGCTACTAGTGAAAAGGGTCCTTCTACTAGTGGTAGAAATGGCACCGGCATCTTTGCCAATGTGGAACCTCCAATCTATGGAGGACCGATTCCCTCTACTCATTTAAATCATGTCGGTCCTCCTCCTAAGATTGTGAAAAATGAGGACTTTGATTCTTGGGTTTATCGCTTCAAGCGTCATTTAAATCATGTGAACACTAATCTTTGGAGAATCATTGAAGAAGGTTTCCATCCACAAGACCGAAGCAACTTCACCCCTTGAGAAGCCGTGGATAATCAATTCAATGAGAATGCTCTCTTCATCATTCAAGATGTGGTTCCACCCGAAGATCTCCCTCATCTTCAACCCTTCGCCATGGCCAAAGATGCATGGCATTGTGTTGTTTCCCTCTATAAGGAAAGCGCAAGCATTCAACGCTCCAACTATGAAGTGGTGCAAGATGAAGCCGATGAGTTTGCAATGTAAGAAGATGAAGAACCTCGTGAGCTCTTTCGGAGAGTAACCAAACTCGCGGTCTCACTCCGAGATCATGGGAGCAAGGACATGGATGACAATTGGATCAAGCGCAAGTTCCTCAAAGCAATGATGCCTTACCACAAGGCCATGTCCTCCATCATCCGTCAAAGACCGGACTTCCACTCCTTGACCTCAAATGAAGTGTTGGATGAATTTGTGGCAATGAGGATCTTGGACAAGACCGCCGACAACGCGGTGTTGCGTTCTCAAAGAGCAAAGAAGCCCAACCTTGCCTTGAAGGCCAAGGTTATTGTGGAAGAAGAGGAAGAAGAGGAAGATGAGGAGAGCAACCCCGAAGATACAAAATATGATTATCATGAGCACATGGCTCTTGCTTCAAGGCAATTTGGGAGCAAGAAGAACACAAGGCCCAACTTCAACAAGAACAACTCAATTGGGTTCAAGGGCAAGCAACGTGTGACAACATGTTACAATTGTGGCAATGTGAGCCACTTTGTTGTGGATTGCCCTTACGAGAAGCGGGAATACGATGGTGGCAAGCTCATCCAAAAAGACAAAGCCAAGTGCTTCCCAAACAAGAACAACTTCACCAAAAAGACTCCTACTCAAGGGTTGGTGGTTCAAGAAGAATACCATGAGGATGACGATGATGATGAAGATAGTGAAGCCATGGCCATGGCCTCCGTTGCCATTGCCACAACTCCACGGGTGTCCCTCTTCGACTCGCCCAATGAGAACATCGCCGCCAAGTGTCTCATGGCTAAAGCCAACAACAAGGTAACCCCCAACATCAAAACCACCATCATTACTAATCCCTCCTTGACGGATGGCATTGATGAAAGTGAGGGGTCTAATGAGGAAGTAAATGAATTTGAGTCTTTTATGAGTAAGCTCAAGGGCAAATCCAAGAAGCACTTCATTGCTCTCTTGGAACAACTTGGTGAAGCCAATGACATGATCAAGGCTCATGAAGAAACCATCGCTAATATAGAAGGTCATAGTCGTGACTATGCCGATGAGATCTCGGATCTCTCTAATGCTCTTGAGGAAGAGCGTGGGCATCGTTTGGCTCTTGAGGAGTCACACAACGATGACCATGCTAATTTAAAGAAAGATCTTGATCATGCCCTTATTGTATCTCGTGTGCTAACTTCCGAGAAGGCTAAACTTGGCGTTGACCATGCTAGACTCAAGGAGGAGTTTGATATACTCGACAAGGCCCACAAGGTCTTGAAGGGTGCTCATGCTAGCCTCAAGGAGTCTCATGATCAACTCCAAGTGAAGCTAACCAAAGAAAAAGCCACCTTTCCTCATATGGTATTAATTGATAATGCAAATGCCACTAACCCGTGTTGTGAGCATGTGCATCTTGTGGAGGAGAATGCCAAGTTGAAGGAGCAACTTGAGAAAGGCCTTGTGACGTGCATACAAGGTGAGAAGAACCTCAATGACCTTTTGAGCAATCAAAAGGAAGTTGTGGCCAAGGAGGGAGTTGGGTTCGTACCCAAGTCGAAGAACAAGAAGAGGAACGGCAAGGCCAAACGACCTCCCCCTCTCAAGCAAACTTTTGTGAAGGAGGGAGAGGATGCTCCTAAGGAGAAGAAGAACGATGTGAAGGGTGGTAATGTAAAAAAGGGCAATGTCACCCCTTCCAACAAAGCCGGCGACTTTAACCCTTCTTATGTGTTGTGCCGTGCTAGTGATGGGCATGTTTACGCTAAATTTGTTGGTTCTCCTTATGAGTACATTGAATGGTCTATTTGGGTTCCTAAGACCCTTGTTACTAACATCAAAGGACCCATTACAAAATGGGTACCTAAAACCAAGCATTGATCTCTTGTAGGTGTTTGCTTCCGGTGGGGGAACATGGTTGCTCGATAGTGGAGCAACAAATCATATGACCAGAAGCAAGGACTTGGTGGTGGACGTGCACAAGATCCCTTCTATGCCCACCAACGTCGAGTGGGGTGATGCCTCGTCTTGTATTGGGTCTTGGCAAGGTTGTCATTTCTCATGATCTAACGACCGAGAAAGTCATGCTTGTTGAGTCCCTTGCTTACAATCTACTTTCTGTTCGTCAACTTGCACTCATGGGCTTTGCCACTTTCTTTGATATTGATACCGTGGCCCTCTTGTGGAGAAAGACTCTTAAAGTAGCCTTTGTTGGGCATGTCGAGAACGGTCTTTATGTGATTAAATTTTTGGAGCGACCCACTAAGACCGCGACATGCCTAATGGCTAAAGTTGTCGTGGGATGGCTTTGGCATCGCCGTTTAGCCCACGTCAATATGAGATCTTTGCAAAGTCTTCTCAAGGGGGACCATGTCCGTGGACTAACAAATGTTAGTTTTGCCAAAGATCGTGATTGCAATGCTTGTATCAAAGGAAAGCTTCATGAGAAGGCTCACCCTCCCACGACTATCATCTACTCGAAGAGACCCTTGGAGCTCCTTCACATGGATCTCTTTGGGCCTCCATCCTTTGATAGTCTTGGAGGTAGAAAGTATTGCTTGGTGATTGTGGATGATTATTCAAGATACACTTGAGTATATTTCTTCATGAGGAAGAGTGAGACTCAACAAACCGTCATCGACTTTGCAAATGAAGCTCAATGTCAACATGATGCAAAGATCTTGACAATAAGAAGTGACAACGGCACCGAGTTCAAGAACTACACCTTAGATGAGTTTCTTAGTGACGAGGGGATCAAGCATTAATATTCTGCACCATATACCCCTCACCAAAATGGTGTCGCGGAGAGGAAGAACCGGACGTTGATGGATGCGGCAAGGACCATGATGGCAGAGTTCAAGTCTCCATACAACTTTTGGGCCGAAGCCATCAACACAGCATGTCATGCATCCAACTGGCTCTATCTCCGCAAAGGCTTGAACAAGACTCCTTATGAAATTCTTACCAGTAACAAGCCCAACCTCAAGTACTTCCGGGTGTTCAGGTGTAAGTGTTTCATTCTCAAGAAAGGTGTTCGTTTGTCTAAATTTGAGGCTAGAGCTTATGAGGGCATATTTGTTAGTTATGCTACAAACTCTCATGCTTACCGTGTTCTCAACAAGTCCACCGGACTCATTGAGGAGACGTGTGACGTGGAGTTTGACGAAAATAACGGCTCCCAAGTGGAGCAAAGTGGTACTTGTGATGTAGGTGATGAAATTCCTCCCCAAGCCATAAGAAGAATTGGTGTTGGTCATATCCTACCCATTGAGGAACCCCTTGTGGCCGAAGGAGAAGGAAAATGCTCCACTCAAGTGGAGCCATCACCAACCCAAGACCCACATGCTTCCGAAGAACAAAGTGAAGGCCCTCAATCTCATGAACAAGATCAAGGGCAAGATCAACCTCAAGATGGTGGTGAACCATCAAATGATGCCCAAGGTCAAGTTCTCCCCTTCGAGCGAGTTCAAGATCAAGAGCAATCTCAATATCAAGAACAAGCTCAAGACGGCGCTCAAGATGATCAAGTTACCCCTCCTCTTTTCACATCCGAGGAGGAATTAGAGTGTCATGCCGCGAAGATCGCTTCCAAGCTCACCACCAAGGGTCATCTTATGGAGAATGTGGTTGGAAGCCTAAGAAAGGGGGTAAGCACTCGTAGACAATTAGCAAACTATTGTGAACAACATGCGTTTGTTTCTTGTGTCGAACCCCAAAAGGTTTATGAGGCGCTCGAGGACCCGGATTGGCTCAATGCCATGCATGAAGAACTCAACAACTTCGAGCATAACCGAGCGGTACTACCATGGTCAAGCCGTCACTCTTAGGAGCGGTAGTACCGCAGGCCCCCGCGGTAGTACCGCACGCCCTTGCGGTAGTACCGCACGCCCTTGCAGTAGTACCGTAGGTGCACATGGTAGTACCGCTCCTAAGGAGCTGTTGTACCGTGGCCTCAGACCAGACTCTGCTGCTCGTGCGGCTGTAGGGACAGATGTAATTTTTTACATCCGCGCCACATGCGGTAGTACCGCCCCATGCGCGCGGTAGTACCGTGAGTTCTGGTCTGGCACAGCAACATTAGCGGAAGTAGGGGCGAATGTAATTTTTTACATCTGCTCCCTGCGCGGTAGTACCGCATGCCAGGTACGGTAGTACCGTGTTGGATATTTGCACTGTTTGATTTTCAGTGGAAGTTGGCACAGATGTAGTTTTATTCATCCGCGCCCTTCCCAGGCTACACTACTAGGGAAAACCTTATACACATAATCTTAGCAGCAGCGCGGCACAAAAAGAGGCGCTACTGCTAATTAGTAGTAGCGCGGGTTGTAAACCCACGCTACTACTAAGTTGATAGCAGTAGCGCAGGGTATAAACCCACGCTACTACTAAGTGTTCTCCACCGCGCCCGCCCGGACAAGAAGTAGTAGTAGCGCGGGGTATAAACCCACGCTACTACTAAGTTGATAGTAGTAGCGCAGTTTGTAAAATCCGCGCTACTACTATGTGGTCTTCATCGTGCCTCCCGTGACAATGCCGTAGTAACAGTGTGGGGTATAAACCCAGCGCTACTACTATAGAACCACCGACGCATGTATACACACATAGGCGGAGGCCAAAGCCCAAATTCCCCTCCTGACCACTCCGCTCGCTCTTCCTCTCCTTTTTTCCCCGGCGCCGCCGCCCGACATCCCCACCAAGCACCACCCGTCTGCCACCGCCATCGCCTCCCTCTCCCTCTCCACCCGCACGCGCGCCGCCTCCCCCGGCGCCATGTCCCCCTTGCCGTCTCCTCCGGCAGACGGGGTCGGCCCCGCGGCACCGACGCGGGGCGACGTGTACCTGAGGCAGCATCTCGCGGCGCGCGGCGCGATGGGCGCCCTGCCTGTAGCGCGGAGGAGGACGTCGAGAGGCGCCACCGCCGCAAGGAGAAGCGGAGGGCCCTGGCCAAGAAGATGACCCCAACACACACACTCCCGCCCCCATCCTCTTCTCCCGGATGCAAGCAGCTGCAAGAAAGGGCGCGGCAGCGGCAGCGGCAGCGGCGGCGTCCTTCCACTCCACCACCGCGGCGCTCTCAAAGTCCACGGTGCGCCCGCCCTGACTTTCCCCATCCATCTCTTTCTCCCTCTTTCTTTTTTCCTGATGACGAATCAATTCGATCCACGCATCCAGTTCAGTTCTTGCTCTCCAAATCCCGTTAGGATTGCTATACTAGATAGGCTAGGAGAGATGGCTAGGCTGTAAAAGAGGAATATTTACTTCCCGGGATCATCATCACAGTCAGCTTAGCAGGGTGATTAGTTTGCACGCTTCAGCAATGGAAGCTCTATTGTGTTGTGCATTTTTCAGGTCCACTGCACATTTGAGGTCTACCTCAATTTCATAATGAAATTCAAATTGGGGGTTCCTTTAATTTCACCCACAAAAAATTGAGTGCCCGAGGGCTTGCCAAATGCCAAGTACAGTAGCATATGCGCGTATTCAATAAAACTATTTGGGATGTGAGCTTGACCATGGTTCTGTAATTATTTTTGCGCAGCCTCGTATCCGGTTCAACGTACGAGAAAAGCGCACATACGCGAAGAATGCCCTTAAGAAAATTCTGCTTATCGGAGCATGGACTAACATGACACAGTGTGTTTCCTTTCGCCTGCCGTCCCCGTCGGCAGTGAAAATTCGATGCCAAATCACACCTGACGGCTGATGTAGTGTCTGCACTAGGAAATGAAATTCTAAAGTGACGATTTGTTTATCTTGACTGTATGATTGCTGTACATGACAACATTGTCTTGTTTGTATCCTATGTGAGCGGAAGAAGAGGCACAACCAACTGAAGACCGTGCTATGCGGGCGGTGCAAGCTGCTATCGCACGGAAGGTGTTTGACAAAATGACCAAGTAAGGTAAGAGTGGCTTTCATAGTTCTAGTACTACTTGGTGTTTTTGTTTCTCTCTGTAATGTACTAATGTGAGTCTAACAATTTGAAAGTGTGTTATATCAACTAGAGGGGGGTGAATAGGCGATTTTTATGAATTCTTCAATGAGGAATTGTCTGGTGAGGAAATTCCTAAGTGAAGAACTACTTGCAGCGGAATAAGTACTCAGAAGTAAGCATAAGAGAATGCGGGCATGGTCATCATGATGAAATGAAGACAACCAAAGAGTACAGAAAGCGTAAACACAGGATAGCACAAGATGAAGACAAACAGACTGAAGAATTGAACTGAGGAAATTGAGAAAGTCTTCAGTCAAAGTCTTCAAACACAGATATGAACGAACACTCAACACAGTAATGAGGAAATGAAAGAGTTGAGGAAATAGAACCAGTTAGGTTGGTGAAGACAATGATTTGGTAGACCAGTTCCAACTGCTGTCTCAGTTGTACGTCTGGTTGGAGCGGCTGAGTATTTAAACTCGAGGACACACAGTCCGGACACCCGATTCTTGAGCACGCAGCTCAGGACACCAAGTCCTCACCGTATTCTCCTTGAACTAAGGTCACACCGACCTCGTCCAATCACTCGTGGTAAGTCTTCAGGCGACTTCAAACCTTCACAGACTTGGTCACTCGGCGATGCACAATTCCTCTTGGATGCTCTAGACCATGACGCCTAACCGTCTGGAAGAAGCACAGTCTTCAAAGGTAACAAGCGTCGGATCCACGCAGGATCAATCTCTTCAGTGATGCTCAATCACTTTGGGTTTGTAGGGTTTGGTTTTGGGTTTTCCTCACTCGATGATTTTCGCTCAAAGTCCTCGGAGGATGGGTTGCTCTCAAATGACAAGTGTCAAGTTCTCTCAGAGCAGCCAACCAGCTAGTGGTTGTAGGGGGCGGCTATTTATAGCCTAGGGAGCAGCCCGACATGATAAGACATAAATGCCCTTCAATGATATGACCGTTAGGTGGATAAGATATTTTGGGACAGCTGGCGCGCAGCAGCAGCAGAACGGTCGGAAATTTGACTCTCAAATTCCTCGGGCTATCATGTTCCTCTTTGTGTAGGCAATCCGCCTTTGGAGAATTCCTAACTCCTCGGTCGAACAAATTCCTCGGTGACGGAAGAACTTCGTCTCACATCCTTTGAAGAAATTGACTGAGTTGTATGAGATTTCAAAGGCTTCACTCGAAGGGATTGGTAGGTGTAGGATTTTGAGTTGAGCATCACATGGAAATTTTTCCTTAGTATTTCCTCGACCCCTTTAACGAGACGGTGTTTCCTATGACTCAAGAAAGAGAAAGCGAAACTACGAAAACAAAAGTCTTCACGCTTCATGTTCCTCAAATGAATACCAAGTCTTCAAGGTCACACCAATTTCTTCACTTTCAAAGTCTTGAGAAAGTCTTCAGAATATCAAAGTCTTCAGTCGAAGAACTTCATTTCTAGGGGTCGACTTTCTCTGTAAATATCAAACTCCTCATAGACTTATAGACCTGTGTACACTCATAAACACATTAGTCCCTTAACCTATAAGTCTTCAATACACCAAAATCACTAAGGGGCACTAGATGCACTTACACAATTAAATGGGAGGCGAGACGACAACGTTGCTTTGACTCAAACAAACCGTCGGCTCGGCCGCCGCCTGTTGCGATGATCGACCTCCGTAGGTCATTTTCTAGGATTTGATAGGGTTAATGTGACACACTCCCCGTAGGTCATTTTCTAGGATTTGATAGGGTTAATGTGCTACTCTTATCAGGCATGTACTTTATTCTAATCAAATTTTATAGGGTTAAACTGACACAATACCTGTAGGTCATTTTCTAGGATTTGAAAATAACTGCTAGTACTTGTGTGCAGGCTGCTAATAGTAGCATACTTTGTTCTAATCAAAATTTCTATGCAATTCAATTCGGAAAGCCACTCTGTTAGTAATACAGAACTAGCATTTATTTAGACTAAAGATATGCACTGTAATTTAATGTGCATTTTTTCCCAGTAATGTGTATTCCTTCTCTTTTTGGTTGCCTGAATTTAAAGTGGTTTTGGACTATAATTTTCAGTAATGTGTCACTTCTAGTTTACCTGAATATTTTTGTATTCTTATCAGTTTTGTGCCCCATTATAAAGAAGTTTAGTAAATGTGTACGTCCCATTCTGTAAATACAATATTTTACAAACCATTTAGATACAAAAACATGATCTTTGTTTTCTTTTTCACAAGAAGCTATTTTTGGCGTACATGAAGGGATGCATGCTCTTCATCTTGCAGGTATGACTCATCCTCGCATTCTTACTCCGCCTTTGTTTCCTTCAGCTTCTTGATTCTGAAATTTTAAGATAATTGTAAGTACTCAGTATCATGTTCTTAAGCAAAGCTACTGTTTTTTGCTTGAATTACAGTGTTTTTCTGACCTATGTATAGTGTCAATAAAATCTAAATTTCAAGATGGAGATACATTTTTTGGTGGCATCTTACATCACAGTCGTTAGTCTTAGGATTTTAGAAAAAACACTGTATCAGGAATACAAGTGTTTACGAAACTACTGTTGTTGGTTTAGCCAAACACCTCACAATTTCCGAAACTACAGTTTTGTAGAAACCATAGTATTCTGATTGTGCTAAGCTAGCTGTGTATTTCCACCTGTGGGAGTCAAGGTGCGTACGCTCCTTGTCTTTTTCACTTTTTAGATTAGGTTGAATAACAAGAATTGCCAATCAACTGTAAAAAAATACATTACCAATCTGCATGCACAAGACATATATCTTTCTCATCATTTTAAACAGTAACCGTTGATACTCCAAGCATACATTTTCTGAGTATTACTCCATATATGTAGGCTGGCAGCGGTGTTCGCGAATTACAACGGAGAAAGTAAAGATCTCGAGAGGATTCCATTTATTTGCTCTATGTATTGTCTTTCGAAGCGCACGAAAAAACACCAAAAATTCTAGTTTATTTTACTGCCTTTTGTAGTATGAAAATCACAAAAAATGTTTGTTTCTCTGCCTTTTGTACTAATGGAGAGGGAAAGTCACAAAAAAATGTTTGTTTTTAGGGTCGAGCAGTCAGTTGGTTTGTTGCTCACTCAGAAATGTTTTTGGTTTTGTGGGGTTCGATGTGTACATTGTGCATCAGCATACACTGCTAGCTGCCTGTGGAGATCAGCACTAAAGAATAAACAAATCCTGGTAATTCTTTCATCTAGTATGCTTATGTCGTCTTAAAAATGTCTACCTGGCTCATAGAATGATATTTTTATTTAGGATTCATGGTTATTTTTTCTTTTTCTTGGTATTATGCACTACTATGAGTTCATTGTATTAAGATTCCTTACAACTTTAGGCACCTGAGATATTTACAGAAGGAGGGGACCCAGCCTTCTTCACGGCTCGCGGCAATGTCTCCCAATGATTCATTCGTGCAACAAGGAGGGGACCCGCCCTTCTTCACGTCTCGTGCAACAAGTAAGGACCACCCTTTGGCTATTACTATTGATTCGTGTGCATGTGCTAAAAAGTAAGAAAATACCCTACTGGATTTGGACGCTGACAAGCACTAACAAGTTTTCACTTTCCCGACGTGGCCAAAGGGGTGATCGACGCGGACTACCGCTGCCTGGTGGGCGTCGTGCTCTTCAACCAATCGGAGGTGGACTTCGCCGTGAAGCCCGGCGACCGCGTCGCACAGATGATCGTCCAGGTGATCATGACGCCGGAGGTCGCCGAGGTGGAGGACCTCGATACCATCGTTTGGGGGAGGATTGGGGTCCACCAGCATCTGAACTCCGAGCCTTGGTAGATACATTTAGAGAAGTGGTATGTTTAGGCTGTTGGTGGAACACTAGGAAAGGTACCCACCTTTGGTTGTGTGTGTTTACTGTTAAATGGAATCATGCGATCTCTTGCAGTTGAGATGTTCAATATTGCATCCATGAATGGTGCAAGTGTTAAGATGGTCATGTGACCTTAATTTATTTTGAATGGATGTGTCTCTGATCTTCATCCATGAATGCTGCATCTAATTTTTATTTTTTGTATTCTTAATTTGTTAGTAGTAGCGTGGGGGGAAAATGTGTGCTACTAGTATTTAAGATACTAGTAGCGTGTGTTATAATAGATGCGCTACTACTATTCTGTTATTAGTAGCGCGGGCTTCTAATAGTAGTAGCGTGGGTGGCATCCGCTCTACAACTAACTTTTTAGTAGTAGCGCGGGTTGCACCCACGCTACTACTAACTTTTAGCTGTAGCGCGATACTAGTAGCGCGGGTACCCGTGCTACTAGTAGCCAATTTACCCGCGCTGCTAGTAGCCTTTTCCCTAGTAGTGCTAGTGTGATCTGGCCTTGCGGTAGTACCGCAAGGAGGTGCGGTAGTACCGCGTCAGCGGCAGTACCGCCCTCAGCCTTTGCGGCTCAGGCCTGGACTAGCTCCTGTCGTAGTACCGCTTGTCTGGGGCGGTAGTACCGCAGGTCGCGGGCTGGTTAAGTGGATAACAGTTGGATTTGTCTCTCCACTATATAAGGGGTGTCTTCTTCCTCTAGTCGACCACCTCTTCCATCCCCAAGCTCCATTGTTGCTCCAAGCTCCATTTTTTCCCGATCTCTCTCCCTAGCCAATCAAACTTGTTGATTTGCTCGGGATTGGTTGAGAAGGCCCCGATCTACACTTCCACCAAGAGAAATTTGGTTCCCCCCACTAATCCCTAGCGGACTTGTTACTCTTGGGTGTTTGAGCACCCTAGACGGTTGAGGTCACCGCTAAGCCATAGTCCATTGTGGTGAAGCTTCGTGGTGTCGTTGGGAGCCTCCAATTAAGTTGTGGAGATTGCCCCAACCTTTTTTGTAAAGGTTCGGTCGCTGCCTGCAAGGGCACCAATAGTGGAATCACGGCATCTCGCATTGTGTGAGGGCGTGAGGAGAATACAGTGGCCCTAGTGGCTTCTTGGGGAGCATTGTGCCTCCACACCGCCCCAACGGAGATGTACTTCCCCTCAAAAGGAAGGAACTTCGGTAACACATCCTCGTCTTCACCGGCTCCACTCTTGGTTATCTCGTGCCTTTACTTGTGCAAGTTTATTTGTGTTGTATTCCTTGCTTGCTTGTGTGCTTGTTGTTGTTGCATCATATAGGTTGCTCACCTAGTTGCATATCTAGACAACCTACTTTGATGCAAAGTTTAATTTGGTAAAGAAAGGCTAAAAATTGTTAGTTGCCTATTTACCCCCCCCCTCTAGTCAACTATATCGATCCTTTCACCTGCTATGCTGGTGGCTGCTGGGTTAGCGCAGGAGAAAGCCATTTCAACGACTAGGGTTAGTTTAGATTGATTTTCAATTTCCTGGCCAAACAAAATAGGAATAAGATGGAAAGGAATTTATTTGGAGGACCAAACAAATTCAAAATGGGCTGAAATTATAGATTTGGCCTCTGTGACATATATTTCAAAGCTCCAATAAAATGTCCGGCAAGTTTTGCAAAGCTTGAAGAAGATTTGAATTTAAAAAAGGAAAATGCCAAGAATACTATTTGAGCTAGGGGTGCAAGGTAGGAGTGTGGTAAAATTCCTAGAATGTGGTGGCTCTCTAATGAGTAAATAACACTTCTTGCAAAGTTCGGGAGGTGGGTCTTGAAAGGAAAGGCCAAAAGGGAACAAGGTGGTCTAAAAACCACAATAATGATAATAATAATAATAATAATAATAATAATAATAATAATAATAATAATAACAACAATAACAACGACAACAACAAAAACAACAATATTGATTAGGGCTTGCAAAATTAAAATTGTTGTTGTGATTAATTTGAGCATGTTAAGTTGATGCAATGCAATGGTGGCATGATGTCATGATGATCATAAAAAATAAAGGCACGTGCATGGGAATTAGAGCATCTACAACTGGACCTCTCAAACCAGCCTCAAACTCTCGGGCGGGCCGCCCGGTCACTGACCGGTCATGTTTTTTCGACCCAGACGAACGTCTCAAACGGGTCTCAAACGCCCGGGCTGACCGTCACCTCCCATATCCAACCCAAATATGGGGCGGATATGGGGGCGCCCGGGCATGCCCGCCACGTCGGACTAACGAATGGGTCCCAGCCAGAAATGTCGTCAAACCCGGTGGTTTGAAGCTCGTCTCCTCCGTCGGACTGGTGGCGCCGCGTGGCGCAGTTCCGGCGAGCCGCGTAGTGCATTGCCCGACAGCACCGAAACCCTACCATCCATCCATATTTTCCTCCTCCTGTCCACCGTCGTCGCCACTTTCCACTCCACCCGTCCGCCTAGTAGCCATGCCCCCACGCCGCCGGGTCAGGAGTGAACCCTTTCCAACGCTAGACTGTCGGTCAAGCTCCTTGAGCAGATTCGGGCTAGGCGCGAAGCTCGGATCGTCGTGGGGCTACCTCCGGATGAAGTGGATCCGGAGTGTTAGAGATATATTTGGGATACATGTATTTGGTAGTCTATAATTTGTAATCCATCTCCTACCTTATCTTCAGGAGAGGCTTCTAGCCCTCCAAGTTTTGTACTCAATATATACTCGCGCTTGAGGCTCAATAATAAACCCATCGTATTCTACCAAATCTCTCTATCCCTTCTTACATGGTATCAACCCAATCGATCCTAAACGATAGCCGCTGCCGCTTCTGCTCCCGCGCGCCGCCCCTGGGGCAGTCAGCCTCCATGACCGCCACCCGGGGCGGCGCCGCCCGTACCTAGGGTACGTCCGCCGGTCGTGTTGACCGGCTGCCCCAGAAAGTCTTTTTCCCGAGCCCTTGCTCCGAGTTTTTTCGCTCTCTCGCCGGTCGTTTTGTTCGGCGTTTTCCTTTTGGGTTTTCCAATCTATGCTTGATCAATTTGCGTCGCCCGCCGCCACCGTCGACCCCCGTGCGCCTCTACTCCGACACCGCGTGACCAGCAGGTTTCTTCACTGACCCGGCGGCCTCGCGCGACAGGCAGTTCTTCCCGACCGCCGTTCGGGCGCCGGCCCGCTCGTCAATCTACCCCGACCGTCACCGCCCTCTCCGAACGGGACACCTGCATCGTCCCGACCCGGCGGCCTCGCGCCATGTGGCAGCCCATCATAGTCGTCGTTCGCGCGCCGGCCCGCTCATCGACCCACGCCACCCGCCTCTGCCGTGTCTGCACGGTGGCCCTGCGGACTGCCTCGTCGGCCTCGTCCCCGGCTGCATCAGGCTCGTCGCTGCCTCCGCTCGAGCGCCGCTGCTACGTTGGTCGCTCGGGCCTTGCTGCCCGGGTGCCGATGCTGACGCGCTCGTCCGCAACCGCCCCGAGGTCTTTCGTCGTCGCCCCAACCTGCCCACGGCCGCTGCGTTGCCCCTTCGGGCCGTAGCGCTGGGGCCCATGCCATCCCCGCATGTCGACCTCTCTTGGTATGCGCCATGCCGCCTCCCTTGGCGCGGGAATGCCATTGTCCGCACCGGTCTTTGTAAAGCTGTCGGGTTCCTCGCCTACTTCGAGCCGTGCTCCTAACCTAGCCGCCGCCACTCTTCTTCGACCGCGGCCGCCGCTACCCTCGTAGCCACGGCCGCCGCCCGTCCACCCCCTTCGTCTTTGTCCAGCACCAGCCCGTCGCCAGCGTTGCCATCATCTACCCCGACCACTTCGTCTACTCTGACCACCGTTGCTGACATCAGCCTCCATGCTGATTGGCGCCACAACCGTCGCTGAGTCTTCTTCTATGCTGGCCCTCCGACTCCTTGACATGGCGTACAACTTGTGCAGGTCCCTCGACTCCGCATGCCCGTTGCTAGCAACACCGATTGAAAGATCGTGGATGTCGCCTAGAGGGGGGGTGAATAGGCGCTTTAAAATAATTACGGTTGAGGCTTGAACAAATGCGGAATAAACCTAGTGGTTCATTTTTCAAGCACAAAACCTACAACAACTAGGCTCACCTATGTGCACCAACAACTTATGCTAAGCAAGAAAAACTACTTAGGTGATAGCAAGATATATGACAAGAAACAATATGGCTATCACAAAATAAAGTGAATAAGTAAAGGGCTCGGGTAAGAGATAACCGAGGCACGCGGAGATGACGATGTATCCCGAAGTTCACACCCTTGCGGATGCTAATCTCCGTTTGGAGCGGTGTGGAGGCACAATGCTCCCCAAGAAGCCACTAGGGCCACCATAATCTCCTCACGCCCTCGCACAATGCAAGATGTCGTGATTCCACTAAGGGACCCTTGAGGGCGGTCACCGAACCCATACAGATGGCAACCCTTGGGGCGGTCACCGAACCCGTACACTTTGGCAACCCTTGGGGGCGGTCACCGGTACCCGTCAAATTGCTCGGGGCGATCTCCACAACATAATTGGAGACCCCGACGCTTGCCCGGAGCTTTACACCACAATGATTGAGCTCCGTACACCACCAACAGTCTAGGGCGCCCAAGCACCCAAGAGGAACAAGCTCAAGGGCACCAAGCACCCAAGAGTAATAAGCTTCTCAACTTGTAACTTCCACGTATCACCGTGGAGAACTCAAACTGATGCACCAAATGCAATGGCAAGGGCACACGGAGTGCCCAAGTCCTTCTCTCTCAAGTCCCACCGAAGCAACTAATGCTAGGGAAGAAAATGAGAGGAAGAACAAGAAGGAGAACACCAAGAACTCCAAGATCTAGATCCAAGGGTTCCCCTCACATAGAGGAGAAAGTGATTGGTGGAAATGTGGATCTAGATCTCTCTCTCTTTTCCCTCAAAACTAGCAAGAATCCATGGAGGGATTGAGAGTTAGCAAGCTCGAAGAAGGTCAACAATGGGGGAAGAACACGAGCTCAAAGGATAAGGTTCAATGGGAAGAAGACCCACTTTTATAGGTGGGCAAAATCCAACCATTATGCTCACAGCTCAAGACGAGCGGTAGTACCGCTTGACATCACGGTACTACCGCTAGGGGTAGCGGATCGAATGCTAAGGGTAGCGGTACTACTGCTTGCGAGCGGTACTAAAAAATTACATCCGTGCCTACCACCGCTGGACTTGTGACGAGTTTTTGGTCCTGAGCGGAAGTAGCCACGGAAGTAGCCGCGGTAGCACCGCTCCCAAGAGCGGTAGCACCGCTCCCAAGAGCGGTAGTACCGCTCCCAAGGGCGGTAGTAAAAAATTACTTCCGCTCCTACCCGCGGTAGTACCGCTGCAGCCTTTTCAGAACACCAAAACTACCACAGCTTCTGCATTCGGACTCCGAATTCGACGTGTAGCGACCTGACCCAAAATCGGTCAAATCTCTGTGTCTGTACCATCCCAAGATCATGCTGGTACTCACAGTACATCGATAAAGTAATCAAAGTTCAATCCCACCTGAATATTATTAATCGATTCTCATATAGAGTCTTTATTACAAGGGAATAAATTCGGCTCAAGGCCAACTCATGAGAAATAAACTAAAATGCTGCGGAAGCGTCGAAGGTAAGCGAGTCCATCCGACTCAAAGGGCAATCGCCAGCGGGCGTAGCCTCACTCCTGATCGGAATATATCTCTGCAACATAATACGTTGCAGCCATGTAGGTCAGCTTATGGAATAAGCTGGCAAGTTATGAAGAACAACAATAATAAAGTTACTAACTCTATATGCATATTTGGCTGTGGAGCTCTAGTTTCATCATTTTGCGAAAAGCCAATTTTATCCTACTATAGTGGACTTATTTGCAAATTACTACAAATTGTTGGTAGTTATTGAGATGGTTCCGCCAACCAATATCTCGTTCCCAAATTATTATTAAGTCATAAACCCATCAATTAATCCATAAATTTTAGTGTTGAGATATCCGAATACTTCCAAGGTCCAGATGCTCAAATGTCCGTAACCGGGGACACGGCTAATCGATTAGGTTATAACACTCTGCAGAGGTTTGCGCACTTTCCCCGCAAGAATCATTCCCTCCTTTAAAGTCTTCGCACTTCATGATGTTTGAAGGCGGACCAATAAACAGGGTCTTCCAAAGAGTTCTTCGGCCTTTGCCGTACCCATCCAATCCTACCGTTCGTCTACTTCTCGTAGTACCGCCCAGCCAGCTTCACTACAAGGGTCAACCCAGCCAGAGCCCATAATGGCTTGCGGCTGCACAGTAAGCTTCGGTCATGGGGCATCCATCCTTCTCTTCGTGGCTGGGTGAAGCTTTCCGCAGGATGTCATGGCGCTTCTCCATGCATCCCGGCCAACCACTGGGTGCTCCAGGGTGCCCGTCAACCGTCCTCCACCCAGTAGTGATTTTTCGAAGTCCATCTTGATCATTGTAGTCCATGGGGTCATCATCATCATCATTGATTCTCACATCTTACTTATGAATTTCACTCATCCCAAATCCCGTCTACGAGCATAGCAAAATAACTACTACGTCCCGGGGTCATGGTAACAAGGGGATTGGTTCATCCTACCACATGATACTACTCAAGTTTAATGACTTCAAGATTTCACTACTGCATGCAATGGTGGGGTGGTGACAACTACTAATGCATAAAAACATAGGTATAGAAATAACATGATCAAAACTTGCCTTGCTGATGATCCTCGTAAGCTAAAGAGTCGTAGTAGCAAGCTTCGCACTCCGGGAACTCTACCGAGACAAACAATAACATAATAAGCACAAAGCACAAGGATCACAAAGCACAACAAAGCAAACAAAACCAAATCAAAAGGAAAACTCAAAGAAATCAAATTCAAAGTCTTTCCCTATTCCAACAATAGCAAAAATGGTTTTCATATAACAAAAAATTCCTCAACATGACCTAATCATGGTTTTAGGTTAACTTAACAGAAAAGGATTAACTAAGTAGTTAGGAGCAAAAAGAATTAATTAATTAGCTATTATAAAACTCAATTTAGGCCTAATCCAATTTCTATTAGGAAAATTAATTTAAAACTTTTATTAATTATAAATAAAAGTTCATCTAATGGAATGACAGAAACTAGCCTAGAATAACTAATCACAAGTTAAAAATAAATTAATTTACTAATTAATTAATTAGGAAAACAGGAACTAATCAATTAATTAGGATTAATAGGATTCTGCCTAGAATTAATTATTTATTAATCCTAAAATACCAAAGTTAATTTCTAGGGTTTGGCAATATCAAAATAAAGTGATTGCAAAAAGAATCATGCAAAAATAATTTTTCTAACTAAAACTATAGCAGATTTGCTATTCTGACTAAAACAATATTAAAGCATTTTTAATTATTTTTAACATAGCTAAATATATGTTTTTCAGAAACTACATAAAATTTGCAATCCAACAAAAAAAGAATCACTAAAAAATATTAAACAGAACAAAAGATACACATTTTTGAAATTTGGAACAAATCGGCTAAAACAGAAAATCTAAATAAAAAGAAAAATGCCTAATGGGCCTAAACTGTGCACTAGGCGTCAGATAGACTAAATGGGCCTAGGGTTTAACTAACAGAACCGGCCTAACTAAATAAACCTAACTAATAAAAATAAACCGCTCGGCCGTCCGGTTTTCTAATAAAAACGTACCCCTTCGGGGGCTTCTAATCCTAACCACCCGATCGGGATCGGACGGGGGAGGGGGATTCCGGGGACTCACCGGACTCCGGCGACGTCGGCGGCGGCGGCGGGAGTGCTCCGAGGGCTCCGGGCGTCGGCGAGCTTCGGGGAGACGACGGGAGATCTTGGGAGCTCTGGGAGGGTTGGTGGGGTTGGGGAGGTTTGGGGCACCAGGGCGGCGACGGCGAGGGTTTTGGCGGGGTTGAGCTCTGGCTCGGCGTGCCGGGAGAGAGAGGAGGGCTCCAGCGAGGCTAAGGGGGGAATGGGGTGCGGGGGCTTGGCTTATATAGCCAGGGCCTCGGTGGGGCGGAAGGGCATCGGGGCTGTCGGGATCCCGGATCCCGGGATCCCGCGAATCTCCAGCGAGGTTCGTTCGTGGGCGAGGGGAAGACGACGGGTGGGTCCATGGGTCGATGAGGGAGAGGGGAAGGTTGGTGGTGGCGGATCCTAGGGATTCGGGCGAGGGCGCGGGTGAGTGCGCTGGCTGGCTCTCTCTTGGGCTGGCCTCGTGGGCTGGCTTGGCTGGGCAGTCTTGTGAGGGTGGTGAGGGGCTGGGCCTGGCTGGGCTGGGTGGCTTTGGTGGCGCTGAAAAGGTTTTCCTTTATTTTTTTAATAAAACCAAAAACAAAAATAAAACCTAAACTAATAATATTTTATATAGGGTATATATATACCAAAATGATCAGGGGAATATTCCCTTTCATTTGAACATTTTTCCAAAGGCAAAATCCAAACTTTATGAAAATCCATTTTTTTCAAATTCAAATAAAATTCAGATTTGAATTCCAATCCTTTTGGCAATGTTTCCTCTGATATTTTTGGAGTGTCATGTTTGCTCCTCTCATACTTTTGATCAAGCATTTATC